>JAAAKQ030384234.1:0-25443 GCA_010016005.3 Zanna intricata
GCACGACAGCTGACCCACCCAATCTTGATTCTACCGGCTGAACAGACTTTGGCTGCTTTGTCTGCCGGGAGCAATACTGTGGCTGACCTAGTATTTGCATAGGTCTCGCGAAAAGTGATCCCTCTAATGGACCCGCTTTCTAAACCTGTGTCCCTCTGTATCGCTAGCACCACGTCTTCTTCTTTTGTGAGCGCGTCAACATCCTTTATGACAACCCTCCTCAATCGCTGCCTGTTGATGCAGGATACTGTCGCCTCTACGACTGATTGCTTAATCTTGTTTTGAAGGGTCTCTACGTTGGCACCTTCATCACGAACTCTTACCATTACTTCACCGCCTTGCCCTTTGCGTACTGCCAGGATCTCTGGGAGGTCTCCATCAACCCCCTCCTTCATTTTTCGGAGCACATCAGCAAAGGACTTGCCATCTTCTTTAACCGAGATAGTCTTGGTTGGAGGACCCCTGGGTCGTGACAGTGATCTTGCGCGTTCTGAAGACTGGTCTAAATAGATCCTCACCGTCTTCTTGCCTTTTCTACAGGCGTACTCTAGAAGCTTCTTAGAAGTGTGATAGATGTCACCTTCGGCCGCTCCAACAATAAATTCTCCACAAACCTGGAAAGCCTTCGCCAGCGCGTTTCGTAGGTTTCGTAGGTCTTCACCTCCACCTGGTGAACTTCATCCGTATCTCCATCCTCTGGTCTTCTGTTTCTTCTGCTGGTTTTCTGTGATCTTCCTCTTCTTCTGCGATCTTCTGATTTTCTGATCATTTAATTTTTTATTTTATTTAATTTTTTGTAATATTTATTATTTTTTTTTTTAAATTTTTTATTTATTTATTTGTCTATTATTTATTAATTTTTTTATTTGTTAATGATTGTATATTATTAATATTTTTTTTTACTTTTTATTCATTTATTATGTGCGTGTAACTCTTCGTGCAGAAGAGTTACACATTTCTACAAGGCTGAGGATCCCCGTGCTTCGGGCTGTCCCTCCCTAAAAACTCCTCCGTGTATGTGTATGTGTGACACCGTCGAGGGTTCAGGATTCCACGTGCGTCATCATCACCGCCCATCCCCCAAGGGACGCGCGACGACTCAGCAGAAGGCTGTCCCTTCCCCCCGGCTCTCTCCTAGAACTTCCGTGTTTTTTTTAAATTTTTTTATTTAAACTTGAAAACCTAACAAATACAATAGCTACTTCTGGGTACAGTACCTGCACTTTTTCAGCTAGCGGGGGTACACGTGCCTGCGGGGGTTCTTCTCCCTACTTCTTCTCCAAGATGCGGTGGGCCAAGTCTGCCAGCAGCCTCCAGTCTTCTTTGTTGGACACCATTCGGCCAATCACAACTTCCGGTGTCAGCAGTCCTCCCACTTGCCTCCGATCAGCCTCCCATCGAACGCAGTCAAACCAGGTATGTCCGACTGTCTCCTTCTCCGCGCTGCATGCCGCTGATGTTCTGAGCTTAAACCTGAGCAGGTAGCTGCCAAAGTCTCCATGCCCGGAGAGCATCTGGGTAAGACGGTAATCGACTTCACCATATTTCCGCCCCACCCAGAGTCTTACATCTGGTATCAGAAGTCTAGTCCATCTCCCGACTTGGTCCACCTCCCATCTTGCCTACCAATGCTCCATTATTTCAGCCCTCGCCTCTTCCTTCGGAGCCCTGCCGAACCTCACACATCATTCTTCAACCGTTGATCGGCGGGGTTCCCGCGATAGCACAGACCGCACTGTAGGAAACCGTTCTGTATGCTCAGGTTACCCTGAGAAGCAGCATCCTATGGATTGACTCCAGCATCATTCTATACTTTCTCCTGTCCAACTCCCTCCTCCACACTGGGGCCGCGTACAAAATTACCGACGTCACAGTTGTCGCGATGACCTTCCTCTTTTTTTCTTTCGACCCTGCCGAGTTGGCCATCAACTGTGAGACCGCGGCAAGAAGGCGCTCAGCTTTGTCTCTTGATTCGGCCACATGGGGTCTAAATGAACGGTTGCTGTCTACCCAGACCCCAAGGTACATTGCTTTCTTCACCAGGCAGATATCTGTCCCAGCGATGGAGAAGAGCACGTTCCGAAGCAGCCTCCGGCCGGAGAATACGAGGGCCTCAGACTTCTCCGGTGCTATCCTAAGGCCGTGCCCCGACATCCAGTCATGGATCATTCCGAGTGCCTCATTACCCCTGTCTTCCACTTCGTCTTCCGTTTTACCTTCCACTAACAGGGCCAGGTCATCCGCAAATCTGATGATGTCCGGATAACGCAACCGAATAACTACATCATATGAATTGTTCTACAGGAGGGGACACAATACTGATCGTTGCGGGACCCCTGCTCTCATCTGAAACTTCTCGACTCCAACGTCCGTGTCGCCATATACTCTCCGGTCGCTCAAGTACTTCCGTAGAACATGCTGGAGCTGAACGGAGATTCCCTTCGCCTCCAACGCCTGTTCTATTAGTTCCCAGGGCAGGCTATTGAAGGCGTTCCTCAAGTCCATTAGTACCATGGCCGGAATCGGCCTTGTTCTTCGAGTCCCACTCGCCGCCTGGTTCGGGAAGCGTATCTCCTCCTGTACTGCCAGGACCGTCGACCTGCCTTTAGTAAACCCGTATTGCTTGGGGGAAAGTCCTCCCCTCAGCTCGAGTACCGCCGTCAGCCTTCGCCTGATGATCCTTTCGTATATCTTACCAAGTGTACTCAGCTAGCACACTGGTCGGAAAGCTCCAGGATCATCAGTCGTCCGGCCCAGCTTTGTTAGCAGAACCAATCACGCAGCCTTCCAGCAAGCTGGAAACGCGCCCCTCGTGAAGGCACTGTTCAAGCAATCCAGTACCGTCCACGGAAACGCGTCAGCTATCAGGTATCTGGTACTGGGTTCTTCTTGACGTTCGCCTTTGCGCCAGCTCCCTGTAACTCCGGAAGTGAGATTCGTCTGGCATCGTCCATTGGCACCAACCTCCAATCCACTTCCGGCAGTCTGGGCAAGATCGAGTCTACCACGGTGCCGATCTTGTTATTCGAGATAACCGGCAACCTACGACCCAGCCTCTTGGTGATAAGTTTTTAAGCCTGTCCCCAAGGATCGTCCTGTAGATGGTCGAAGAGCCTCCTCCACGACTCGCCCTTCTCCTTCCAGATTTTCCGCTTCAATAATCCTCGCTCCCGCCAGAGGGCTTCTCTCAGCTCTTCCACCTCTCCTTCACTACCTCTCAGTCTGCGGCGCTGGTAAGCTCTGCGTAGATGTTGAACGCTGGCTCGAAGCCTACAAATATCGGCGGTCCACCAGTAGACTTTTTTTCTGGGACTCCGTCGCAACTGGCGTTCTTCTCTGCACGCTGTCTTCACCATGTGATCAAGCGTTTCCGGGTCCAAGGTATATTCCTTGGCGAAAAACCCCTCCAGCCCGGCCCGGGGTCCATCGAGATGCCTCTGGTCGATGAACTACATCACCTCCTCTCAGCAGGCTACGGGCCACCAATCTCCAACGGATCGCCCTGTGGTCGCTGCCCTGTTCCACCTCTAATACCCCGTAGTCCACCACTCGTCTCGTCACTGATTCCGAAAGGTAGACGTGGTCGATGACTGAACCCCGATCCCCTCTCCAAAACGTCGTGGAGTCGTCGTTGAGACACGCGAGCCCTAGACTGGAGGTTAGACCTGCCTGGCTGTGATTGATCCTCCAACTTCCACATTCTTGGGTTGAAGTCCTCCAGGATTAGCGACGGTTGGGCCAGTCCTCACAGGCACTCTCCCAGGTCGTCTAGCAACTGTTCGAAACCAGCCCACGTAGAATTGGAAGACATGTATCAACAACACATGTACCTCTTCCCACTCTTATCATTACGAAGCCCTCTCCCTGATGGTACTCGGAGAGAGCAAATCTGCCTGTAAGGTTCCTCAACACCACATCATTACGCCGATCTTTGAACCATCCGTCGTTGTTTTCCATCAGTATACGGTTTGATTCGGCTACCAGAATCAGATCTGTACTTGTCGACGTAGCAGCTTCCCTCAGGAGATCGTGAGCGAGACCGCTTCTGTTGGCATTCAGATTCATGAATTGGCAGCATTGGGGTGACCTCCGTATCTATCGTTGCCAAATCCGTGGCCAACCCGTCCACATTTTCCGCACTTCGTGGGCTCCCGACACTCCCTCTTTTTGTGGCTCACGCCTCCGCAGTTGTAGCTGACTTCTGTCAGCTCAGTCGGAGGTGATCTGTCTGCGGGATGGCCTCCCTTACCGCAATCAGGATTTCTTCACTGGTGACCTCACAGTCGAGGCCGCTAATATGGACTGTCGCTGGTCTAGCAGCCCTGCCTCCTTCAGCGATTTTAACTCCTTGCAATCGTTCTTGGACTCATGCTGCAAGAGTCTCTGCTTCACCGCCAGCGTTCTTTACTCGGAGCTCAAGGCCATCGCCTCGGCCCTTTTTAACCGATACGACCTCTCCAGCCAGTCCCTCTCCGGCCTCCGTCTTTACCTCCTTCAGCAGCTGGGCATACGAGAGCCCCTCCTTCCTTATATTAACAGTCTTGGTCGCCGGTTCTTTCAATATGGATGACCTGCGATACTCGTTCTTTGGCAGGCGATAGCTTCCTCTCGCATCCGTCTTTTCATGCCAGGTATTCTTGCAGTCTGCTCACCATATGTGCCACCTTCCCATCGCGGTACAGACAGGAAGCGGTGCACCAGCCACAGCCTCAATCCTGGTCACACCATTGTCGATATGTCTGACCACCTCCTTATCCGCTAGTCTAAAGTCCAGCACCAGGATGAACGTTTCCCCCATTCCGCCCTGCGCGTCTCCTAGCAGGACGTCTGCCTTTGCAGTGTCCCTGAGAACACAGCCCGGGGTGACCTTGCCTGCATTAGCATGCGGTTGATGCGGGGGGGGGGCTAATCGCAAACCCTCCTCGAGTGCTCCCTCTCTTTGTCCGCACTCAGGTCCAGACCCATGGCCTTGCTTTTCCTTTTCTCCCGGTTCAGGAAGGTATTTCTTCATAACTGTATGCCGGAAGACTTCCTCCGGCCACCTCAATGAGATAAGCTCTGGCAGTGTTTTTTCAGCAACCCCTGCCTCAAATTGTTCAAGGACACTAGCCGCCTCAACCACCAACGTATTTTTCTGCTCCCGTGGAGACAAGGCGATATCCTTCTGCGACTTCGCATCCAACGTTTCAGCCGGTGCCAGATTCTCCACAAAATCGATGATGGTATCTACCTTCTTGTCTCTGAACCCTGCGGTCTTCTTGATCTCACGCTTGGTCTTGGTGTCTGCTATTAACCCCAGCAGTCTGGTGACTTCATTACGGAGGCTCGTTGAGATCCTGAAGCGACCTCCGCGGTTGTACCTGCATCACATCCCCAGGGCTCGAGTTCTCGGAGTCACAGCTCCGAGTGACCCCACGCTGGAGCCTCTTCCTTGTCATACTACATAAAATTATATGTATATATTTAATAATTACATACTGGTATATAAAATCTTATATATAAAATTAGCTAAAATTATAGATATATTTTCCTTTTCTTCTCTTTCCGAGTCTGCACGCAGTAATTTAAAAATTACCGCTATTATCAAGCCGAGTGCAAAGAGATAGTTGCACTCGGTAGCGTGGCTGGACAAGAAATGGCGGCGGCCAATTTTGCCTAATTTTAATCCATCTTGCTTGCTTCTCCACGTGGTTGACACTAAAACATTTATAATTATCGTTCAAACGGGTCGATTTTCACGATATATACGTCTATTTAATTGCAATAACGCGTACTATAACTTAAACGAATTTTAATTAGTAAAATAGGAAAAAACCACATAAATCAACAACACTCCTGGGCACACGCGACACTACCGTTATGGGCGAGTAACCCAGATCTAAATATGATTATTTTAGTCTAAGAAGCTAATTCGGTCTGAGAGACCTGAATTCTTTAAAAAAATTGTTCGTGCTTATAAGTTAATTTCTCCAAAAATTTTTTTCCTTCACCATTAAGAAAATAAATGCACACTAACAATTTTTAAATTAAAAGTTATCCGTCGCTAAAAATTCTCTTTTATTTGAACTGAATATCTTAAAAGTAAAGTGATTAAATAGGTGTATTTATATAAAAATAATAATTATGATGTTTAGAGATTTTTCAAACTTGTATTCTGTAAAATACGCCTTATAAATAAAAAACTAAATGCTCACAAGAATGAGGATTTAGTTTAACAACACTGTTAGTTTTTAAACCATAAGAGTGTTCTAACACTGTTATACTCCTAGTTCTCTCACTTTAACAATCGTGAACATTTTTTTTAGTAATTCTAAAATTAAATAAAATAAATGAACTAAGTTTCTTCTGAAGTATAGAAAAATCATTATTTTCAATTTTTTTTCTAATTTAATATTTAACCAGTTAACGGATACATGTCCGCTGAGAAGTTATTATGATCTCTTTATTGCTAACAATATTATTTAACAGGAATTATCTTTTCAAAAAAAAAAAGCTCTATTTCCTTATGGTAATTTTATTTAGTACTCAGTTATTAGAAATAAAATTATACCCGTACAGAAATTTACGCAAAAATGTTACGTACTAAGGTACGTCTCATTACTTAAAAATAAAATAGTTTAACAGCTATTATTATAAAAAACTCATCAGTAGCGTAATATTCTCCCTGTTAAAGAACATCGTTAATTTAAAACTAAAAACTGAACCAAATAAGGCCCTTCTCGTACCCGAAAACATTATGCTGCGTACCGCAAAACATAGTTCTTTTCTGTTTTGTTATTAGTAAATAAAGAAAACATCACTTTTTATAATTTTTTACGAATTTTACAAATTCATATTACTTTTTACTTTTCTTTTTTCTTTTGTTGTGAGCTTTCATAATTATAAATTTTCTTAGACTTTCTAAATTACCCCTTGATTTACACGGCAGTGAAATCATGGCTGAGTCGTGAAGGTAAGAGAGTAAATAAGAAGATGTATATAAAAAAATAGCTTATTAGCTTTAAAAATATTTTTACCACAGCAAAAATTATGTATGTGTTTAAAAAAGTGCTAATTATAATAAGCGAAAATGGAGAATGATTATTGACAAATACTGTCTGTAAAAGTGGAAAAGAAGAACTTAAAATAACACTACGAATTCAATAAAGAGATGCTTCCTACTGCCATGATATCCTGTTGCGGTATGCTAATCCCTTTACTGTGCATTTGCGATGAAAACATTACTTCAGATATCTTAGCTAGGTCTATTCTCCCTTTTCCTCTTTTTCTTAGATATACTGCGAATATATGGGTTTACGCTTTCGAAACTTTGATGAGTTTTAAACATAAACACGTGGAATTATACGAATTTTTATTTAATAAAAGTCGTTCTACAATCATCGTCTATCAGCTCTTTTTATTTCTTGAAATCTCGTTCTGTTATTTTCTAGAAGCCAAGATATGTATGTGAATACAAATATAAATTTGTAACGAGACTGTTCAGTGGAATAATAAATATCTAAACAATGAGCCGGTCTTAGACGTTGATAATTTCATAATTAGGTTTAATTTTTTCAACTTTTTCATTTTGTTATTTTATTACAAGGGTCATTTTGATCATCCGATAAAAACTTATCGTCTAATAAGATGTCAAAATTTACACTGTTGACAAAAGAAGTACTATTTTTATCATTAATGTAATATCTACGTGATTAAAAGAAATTACTTCAGAGGATTCTTCTCTAAGTTTAACTGCATCTTGTTGCATATTAACTGTTCCTTTAATTAAATGCTTCTTTATTCATTGCTCTTCTTCTTTTTACTTTTGCAATTTTCTGTTAACATTGTACCTAATTACCTGTACTAGTTTATTTGTTCAACTCCTCCTTCTCTTTTTTAAACGTTCACTGGCGTATTGTCTTCTATTCTCATTAGTTTTGTTTTCTTAACATTTATTTTCATGCCATATTCTTTTATGAAATGTGACTCGTAATTCTGAAAAAAAATCTGTTGAATATTCTGTTTTTTAATTCCTAAAAACACTATTTCATCTGTGAACTTTACATATCTTATAATACCTTGTTATAATTTATTTTCTTTCCTTCTATGATGATCCCCTTCGTTCCTTTTAAGAGCACCCTTGTTCATATCTTCAATGTATTAAACAAGATTGAAAAAGGCAGGAAGTTTACTGTATTTATGTTTATAGCAAAATAAACATTTTATGTTATAAACACTTATGTTTATAGTAAAAATCACTCTATTTTTATGTTATTAATTTTCATAATTTTTCTTTAATCTGGTGCAATTCCTTATTTTCTACCTTTCAAACTATTTTTCAGCTTTTTAATATTTCCATTCTTTTATACCATTCGACACGATCAAATTCTTTATTCATACCTGTAACAAAATACGCTTATTCTTTCACCTCCTGATTTGTTTAAAATAATTATTATTCAGCTAGTTTTTTTTTTTTTTACTGATGAGTTAATCCACTGCAAAAGCTTACAAGGAAGCTTGTAGATCGGAATATAATTATGAAGATTTCATACTGTCTGTAAAATTCTATGCCTGGACTGATTTGAACACGGGACCTCCAGATAAATGGCCAAGAAGATACCGCTCAGCCCCAGTTGAGAAAATTTTAATTAATCTAATTCTTATCGACCTGCACTAAATTTTCCTAATTTTACTAATATCAGATTAATTTTTTAACAACACAAAGAAACGTAAAAATATATGTATCATATTTTATAACGATCACCTAAAATTTTCGAGTTACTCGAATAACTTTATATCTTTATGCATTATATTATGTAATAACTATAATTCAAAGAGTTATTTTTGCTAGCTGAATTAGTTTGTTCCTCGTCGATTCATACTATATCACAATTGTAATCTAGAAAATTCCATTTACTATTAAAAGAATATTAAAAAAATATATCATAAGGTCAATTTTATTGTTTTGTTTGTAGTATTGTACTACTGTCATATTTAAATACCGTATGTTATACATTACATATATGTATTATGTTAATCTTTATTATAATTTGCTAGTTAAACTTTTTAAATTAACTAGTCGCCAAATGTTTTGATTCCTGAAAATGATTCATTCTTCAATACTTCAAGATTAATAACACGACATTCTCTGTCACTGACAGTGTCGAATAGTACACTATAACATAATACCCCATAATTATTTTTCTTTTTATTCACACAAAATACAATTTCTTCAGACAGTTTTGCCAAATCCTTGATTTATGTAGAAAATTAATTTAATATATACTTCGATAGACGTAAAATTTAATTAAGTGAAGATTTTTACTGGTTATAATGTATGTTAACTCGCAAAACCGTAGGTTCTGATCTTCCGATCAAGCTTTACTTGTGATTGAACCACTGCAATGTGAAAAGTTAACTGTTGCATGATAATATTTGAATTCACTGACCTTTATTTTTTTGAAATAAAGAAAGCAGCAAAGTAACAGTTATTGCGAAGCAGCATGCTAACATGCTCAACAGGTTTTTTTGGCCATTGATTATAAAGAAAGATAATAGTTTTAAAAAAAATTTAATGGATTTTAAAGAAAGATAATTTACAAAAAGTGATAGTTGATCCTATGATTTTGGAATGGGAACATTTATTACTCTCAACGAAGCAGACTTGTCTAAGATTATTTTAAAATGAAGAATATCACTGAGCAAATCAAAATCATAAATACATGCTGGAATTTATTTTAATAATTTCAAGAGTCCAACTAAAGATTGTATTATCATCAACAAAGCACACTTGTCTGAGATTATTAAAAAAAAATTTTATAATAAAAAAGTGGATTAATTGTATATTATTTGTTATTCTCACTACTTATAACTCGATTCTACAATTTATTTAGCAGTTTTAAGAATCTTCATAACTGATCTTTATATTATTTGTATTTTAATTATTAAACGTTTATTGAGAGAAAATTATAGCAGAGAATACAAAATTAGGAAAACATTATGCCATCGCACATATTAAACACATAAGATTTTATAAATAAATCTCTGCTCCTGTAACCCCCTTTGGGATTAAATCGGGGTTAAAATCACACCCTTCCAAAACTATTTTTATAATGTTTCACGTAGAATTCTGTATACTTGTAAGCATTAATTTCATTATTTTACTCTTTGATTCGTTCGCATTATTCATATTAATGAATAAAATTAGTTGTAAATTGCAATTCTGAAACAGATTTTATTATAAATCAACAAAACACAAAATTCTAATGCCGGTGCAGTGTTGCTAGTGATAGGTTATTTGATGTTTAAGTATCTGTGCTTCAGTTACGTAGCATAAGAGAGAGAGAGAGAGAGAGAGAGAGAGAGAGAGAGGAGAAAGAAGAGAAAGTGAAAACGAGAGATAATTATGGGTAATTGCGCAATATGCATCAATTAGCACGAAAGTACGGTAAGCAAATGATTGACAGAGATGATCTCATCTGTTACTCTGTTCATATCTAGTGATGGGTGTAAAATATTACAGATCTGTTACTTTATCACGGTAATTCATAAACCACAGATGTAACTGATGATATAATGTCAATAGCAATGGAATACAGTGACACATTCCGTAGTGTAAAGTGAAAAAAATTTTTAATTGCTAAATGATAAGTAATAGAAATAAAAAACATAAAAGTTGTTAAAGCAAGTTTTAATTTTGAATACTTTATGTTTAATTTTGTTGTTTTTTTTTTTTTTTTTTTGTTTAATTTTGTGAACCAAATACCCTCAACTTATTTTGAATTTCACTTTTATTCTAGATAGATAGAATTAAGTCAGACAGATTTTATTCTATGTGCCTTGACATGACTGTTACTTGACATGATTTATTATAAAAAGTATATCTGAAACTCCAAACAGTACTGTAGAAAAAGTACACGGATGCGATTGATGTACTCGTACATGGTTATATCATACCTGAACATTAACTTTTATCGGTAATTCAGTCACAGTTTACGATTTGCATTTGTATTAATAACAGTAACATTTCAGCAACTCCTTCATCTGCCAGTGCGTTATTTGGTGTTATATTTAACTCCGGCGCCCAATGTTTATCAATATATATGTACCCAAATTCATTGTTAAAGAGGACAATTTTTTTTAATTTTAATAATTCTGAAATATAACAATTTATTGTTCTGCTAATTATTATATAAAACACCAGTCAACCCAAAAACTACACAATAATTTTCAATAATAACCAAGCATCAATTGATAGGCTTACAAAAAGAAAGTGAAATAAAGTTTTCCCACTGACTTCTGGAATGAGGAACGATGAAACACGGGGACTCCCCAATCCCCGGACCTCGGAGAAGCCGGAGGGTGGGGGCAGTCTTCCGCTGACTCGTCGGCCGTCCCGGTTTCGGGATGAGTGACGATGATGACGCACGAGGACTTCCTCCCCCTTGTCGTGAACACGTGCACGCACACATTTACAGGAAAAAAAATTAACACTCTGACATACACACGTAAACACAAAAACACTCGCACATCCCAAAAACTAAAATAAAATAAAATTATAATTTTAACACACTGACATACACACGTACACACATACACACACACACACACACTCACACTTACAAAAATAGAAAAAAAACATGAAAAAGGTTGTGGATGTGTGTGTGTGTGTTTGGTTGAGTTGATGTGATCTGTTTCTTAGACATATGTTCACAGAGGGCGACTGCAGCTGAGAAGAGAGAGCCTAACAAGACGAAGAAGACGAATTCGAGGACACCCCGGACAAATCCCTCCGAGACCGCGTTATTCTTAATTGCGGGTCCGGTCTCGGGGTGGTGAAGAGCGATGAGGGAGGTATAGGGCACGTTATTAACGCCTAACAACACCTTGGCGGAGCCTGATAGCCTGTTAGCTAACCCGGGACGTAGAGCGTCTTGGGTCCGAGTCCTACACACCCCATGATGACCTCATGGTGGCGTGCTTAAATGGCATTCCTTCATCATCAAAAAAAAAAACAGAATTATCCCAGAACAGAACAGAACAGAAAAAAACAGAATTATAACATAATTATTATTATTTAATTGAACAGAATTATCTTGTTGGCTTAATTACGACTATTAGGATTTTTAACAGGTGATACTGCAAATTATCAGTCATATTCAAAGTTATAGGTGACATTCAACATATCAGAGATAGGAGTACATTCACCATAACAAACAACTGTTAGCACAGCAAACATCATTATCCTCGTAAATCAAATCTGTCTAATGCCTCTTAAAATAAGGTATTGTGAATGAACCAGTCACAGTAACCTCTGGGAAAATTGTTTTAATGGATCACTTTAATATTTTCTCTTTCTTTTATGAAACAGTGCATTTTGTATACAGCTCCATTTCAGTAGTGGAAATGTTCACCGTATAAGTTAAAACAATATTTTTTCTTCTAATTTTTAAGTTTGCTTTCAGAATGTGCTCTTATTTCTGGATAGAAGTTCTCCTTTCTTGAGCCAGTCTTTAGAGATCCCGTCTTTAGACGATCAGTCTTTAGAGGTCTTCTTCGCTTTATCCCTTCTTTTTTAACTTTAGTGTGTAACAAACTTCTACAACATTTAACACGTTATTCTCTCTTTTAGTATATCATTCCTTTTGTAATATTTCATAATTTTCTTGATTCATTTAAACTGCTAAACTGAATTTCTGTAACAACAAATACATTATCTGTAATTAACCAAAGTACATGACGATGACATTTTTTAGATTTATCATGACACTGATATTTAGTTTCAGACAAGTAGTAATTTCCTTCACTCAATTTTATTTTCTTATTATAGGTTGAATCATTTTTATATATATCCAACCATTTATAGAAATTTTAAGAAAAAAAAATAAAACCTTTTAATATTTCCTCGTATGCAAAAATATAAATTTACGCTGTTGTTTTATAATTTTTAAAAAATTTTTAACCCTGTCGAATTACCTAATGAACCAATTTTCATGTGAATCAACCAGTATTATTGAAATAATTGCGTTTAAATAGATTTACTAGCACTTGATGAAATTTATTTCAGATTATTGTAAAAGGGAAAAACTGTATCTCCAAGCTTATTAACCAACGATCAAGTAAACAATGTCTGACTCATTCCATCTTAGTACAATCCTTTTGTGTGTATGACTTTATCGCAATTAAATTAGATAAAAAAAGTTCAATTTTTAATAATGTGTTAATACTAATGTCTTAAAATCTTTCTTTAATACTGAGTTCAATCTCATGCTGCCTCAACCAGAATTAATGACCAAAATTAATGTCTTGTATACTGACATTTTGCTACTTCTTCTTTAGAGGTTCAAGATAGAATTTAGAGGTTCTCGTTTTTATGTCAAAAATACATACAGTTCTTGAGCTCTAGGCGGATTTTCAACATGTTACTGAAAAATTTGAGCCTTATATACGGAAAAGTCATTGAAAATTTCATCGAAAAAGAAAAAGTGTGTCAGCAGAGTTAGGGTGAGATTTATCCGATATTGTGTTTCACAATAATAATTAGCAGCAGAACTTGCATTGAAGTCCATTTTGACTAGTTTAGACGTGACGTCTGAAGTACGTATCTCGCATAACTAAAAATGATTAGCCGTAGGATGTTGAAATTTTGGATTTAAGACTGTTGTAACATCTATCTGTGTACCTTCCGTTCTGGTTGCAATCGACTGAAACAAAAGTGTAAAAAACAGCCCAAAATTCTCAAAAATTTGGATTTTGGACTTTTTTTTAACTGCAGTAATAAGCCCTTATTGAGAGATTTTCAACGATATATCATAAGTGGTACTGATTTTTATTGGTTCCAGAGTTATAGTCAAATAAAATTTTTAATTAATTAAATAATTGGATCTTACAAGGGAAGGCAAATCGGTTCGAATCAGATCATTTCCTTTTCCTTTTTTTAAATTAAAAAAAAAAATTTTTTTAATTTAAATATATTGATTTATTAATAATAATTAACCTGTGAGTGTAAAAAAAATTACAATGAATAATTGGATAATATTAATAAAAAAATTAAAAAAAAAAATGGATAAGAAAATATGAAAAAAAATCAGAAGTTGTTAGTGAAATAAAATTTTATGCACTTTAAAATACTTTATGTACAATTTTATGTACTTAATTTACATTTAATTTAATACACATAAAAGAAAATCATGTAGGTCCACATCAGATTTGGTGAAAAATCTGAATATTTTATATTAATTCAAAATTATTAATTTAGCATCATTTTTATTTATGCATTTGTTTCCGTGTACTTGATAATAAATATCGCTACAAAATTTAGCAATATACTCCTGTTTCATGTATGTTTTCATTTTATTGATGGTGACATCATAATAATTTTATAAAACATAGCATTAGATAGACTTACATTTATTCGTAGAGCAATAAAGGGCTTTAACTGACTATTTCAGGTAATATTGTTGATTTATAATTGTATAAATATTTAAAAAACTAATATTTTAGCAATTGTGAAACTGTCTACTTTATTAAAGAATTGAAATATAGTATCTCACTTTCAAATGAAATTAGTTGAAATGAAGTGCAGCAAAATGTGTATATATAGTTTAATAGGCATACAAGGAAGTCACGTGATTTCAACATCAGAATTTTTTTTGTTGGAAAATTAAAAAAAAAATGCGTTTACTTATTAGGTTTCTTGTGATTTGTAAAATTTAGTTTACAATAAAAATTAATATTCTTTATAAGCATATTTACAGTTTTCTTTTCTTATCATCAAAGTTACAATATTTGCGACTTTAAGAATTAGGTCTAAATATAGATAGATTTTCTTCGGTGAATTTTTTATTTTTAATTGAATAAATTTTTATTTCAGAACAGGAAAATTACACTATCCTACTAACGTCTGTGGTCCCTTATTTGAAGAAGAGTTGGAATTTTGGGGACTTGATTCAAATCAGGTTGAACCGTGTTGTTGGTCTACATACAGTATTCATCGAGACACACAGGTTAGTTAATTTTAATCCAAGTTTGCGTGGTTGTTGATAATATTTTGTAATCTTTATTTTTAATAGTAACGTTTATTCAATTAATATAAAATGATGTATATTGCCTTTCATTTATTTTTCTCTTTGATCGTATTTGTAGGACAGAACCTGGATGTCAGATATTAAATGTATAGTGCTAAATCAAGTGTGTCAATAACTGAGTCTTTATTGTTGAGAATTAATTATAATTAAACTAAATTTAATGTTAAATTTTAATAATGGTTGATATTAATTTCTCGACTATAGAGTTAAAAAAGCAAAAAGTAAATGGTGCAGGTAGATAAATTTTAAAAAGCTCTTTTTGCCAAAAGAATTTTAATTATCTTGTAGTACATTCTCTATTTCGCCATTTTTGTTCAATTTCAAATTAACTTTACATTTATAACTTAATTTTCCAGATATTAAGTTTTTTTTTTTTTTTAAATAACATTTCCATCTTCACAGTTCGGTTGCGTATTTTTTGATTCTCCTGAAGCTGTGAAAACAGACACGGATTATTGTTGGTGCTAGATGTATAGATAGTTAAATAGTTCCGGCATAGCTGACATTATTGTAAAGTAGCTTCGTTATAGCCGTCTATTGAGCCTTTTGATCTAGACTGCAAAGCTATTTAGCTTAGTTACAATCACACAGACCTGAGTTAGCATGTGATAATCTAAACGCAGCATGGTAGGCCAGTTCTGATATGGAGGCTTGAGGCAGCTCCTTCAACACATCAGATTACAACATGAAACGACTTAACAAATTTCGAACAATTTAGTTCATATGGAAAATAACACTACAGAGAAAGTACTGACTATGAAACTTCGCCACACATTCGTCAAGGCAGAAGGTTCTGGGGCGAATGAAACAAAAAACATGCAGCAATTGCTACGAAACTCTAAAGGAAACAATGGCTAGTAATGATACAGATAAAAAATCACGTAAATTTATTTCTTAATGCCAAGACTGAGACGGAAAACAGAATAGTGTCTGCAGTGTTTTAATTCATCTTGTTTAAAAATTTAAACGAAAAACCCTGAAAAACTCAAATTTTTATCTATTTACTGTTTATTTCTTATTGTGTTTTTATTTTTGGTTTATGATTATTTTGTTATGAACGTTATAATAATTATCTTTCATCAATAATAATTCGTCAATCTGATTTTTGGAATAAAATAATAATTTCAAATTTCTTTAATAAAAAAAAAACTTTGATAAACTCAAATTTTGTTTATTGTTTATTATTTTTATCGTGTTATTTTTTATTTTATGATAATTACAATATTATGTTTTACGATAATTTAGTTTTAAAATGAGACTAGTTTTCATTCGTACTGACTGGATTTTTGGTTCGTTTCTGCATTAAAAAATGCATATCATTTTATTTATTGTAGTTCATAGTTGTAAGCACCCCTCAAAAGTGTTTTGTTAAAATAAAACCCGTTAAAACAAACAACTGGAAAACTAATATGAAATTAAAACCATTAGTCATAATGATTAAGAACATGTTCTGAAATTCACTACTCCTCAGTATTCCTCCGTGCGAGGAAAAATTGACCAGCTTTTACTGCGGCTCCAGACTCGGGGGGATAGGAACTATATAAACATAACATTTTTTCACGCTTATGTAGCGTATATAACTAATTAGATACATTTTTTCTTCATCAACAAAAAGCACCACTAATAATGATTAAAATACAGGCACTGGTGACCGGATCCGTACTAAATTACTGCTATTTCCTTACCGGTGAGAGGAAACGCAGGCATGTGTAGTCGAGAAATCTTGACGCCGCAGTTAATGTTATGTTGCGTCAACTCCAGGAGGCCGGAATAGCACTTAACGTTTTTTCGGTTTTTTTTCGTAATTCGCTTTTATGGAAAATTATTAAAGAGAACCGAATGTAAGAGAAGAAACTTCTCGCGATAAAAGAGTCTTCAGAAATACTGCGAGCTACTGTACGATTAATCAGGTTAAGTTAACTCTGATTTACATCTTCGATGAAGATCTGTTTCCGACAAACGTTTAAAATATCATTGCGTATATTTTGGAATTGAAATTTTTGCTATGGGTCTATTGAGAATTAACATGGATTTAGTTACGTTTATATAAAGATTACTTAATGAGAAGATTTACTTAGAAAACAAATAATACAAATTATAATACTGATTTATTCATCTAATAGAAAATCTTTTTATAATCTTAACTCGTAATTTTTATGTAATTTAGAAAGATGTCAATAAAATTTCTTTTAAGTTAAACCTTTTTTGTTTTCGCTTGATGAAAATTTAATACATATATATGTGATTAAAATCATATGTTATGTATTAATTTTATGTTGTTTGAGTCTAATAAAAAATCATCTATATTTAAATTCGTTAATATTGCTGCGTGTTATATATGTTTTTAGATATATACTTGCATGTACTAATTTCACACATACCACTTTTTATAAAAAAAAAAAAAGCTTATTAAAGTAAAACAAATGTAAAATAATATCAGAATTTTATTATTTCTCATTCATGTAAATAGAATGAGGAGTTCTCATAATAGTAACTAGACATACTGCGAGCTTTTGTTTGGAAATGAAATTTTAGTTAAAAAAATAAATAAATAAAAAGAAAAAAATAGGATTGTGTCTGGATGAAAGGAACCAAGTGAAGATTCAGGTATCTGGGTGATTGTCAAACTACCTAGTCAAAATTTTAAAAGGTTTTATTAATACATACAGTTCTGGCATGAAATTTTAATTTATAGGTTCAGGAAATTTTCAGAATTTATTTAATAGTCACAATCCTCAGATATTGTTTGTTTGTTTGTTAATACAGCATTAAGAATGGATTGTACGGCATCACCAGGAAATTCTTATTTTTAAAATAAATCTAGTTAAAATTTATTACAAAATTTTATCTTTTTTTGTAAGTTATCATTGAATCCATTATCATTATTATTAGATCACCCTTTAATGGGTAGGTTTTAGTACAAAAAATATGATTCTGCTAAATACACGATCATTCAGATTTCTTCCTTATATTGTTAAATTGCGCTCAGGTATTATAACGTTTGATTCGAATTAATAATTAATTTGGTAATTTTTTATTATGTACTGTTTTTCCATTCTATTATTTTCAATATTTTTCTAAAACTTGATAAGCCTCCTGTTTGGCTTATACTTCCTTTTAATTTTTTAGACAATTTTCATTTTTATAAAAATCAACTACAATACATCAAGACACCCATTAAAGTCACCCAGCTCTATTCACAGTTTATCACGTTTTTTCTTTTGATTTTGAAAATGAACATACACCATTTGTCAATGAAATCAAATTGTTTTTCTTTAAAGATATGACGGTCATACACTGCTCATACCTAAACCATATTGGTGTTCTCTAGTGATGTTCTCTCATATTGGTGTTCTGAAAAATGTTTTTGGTAATATCAGTAGAATTGCACAATTGCTTCAAAATAAATTTTCTTATGAACCTCACTATTTTGAGTATTTGACTGTGAAACCGTGTAATGTCAATTAATTTGAAGCACTTTTCATTTTTATTAGAAGTAAAATTCAAATATCAAAAAACATAATGGATAAGATGTTTAAAAATAAACCTTTATAAAATCTACAAAAGTGTAAATAGAACTTTTAGTATGATTAGTTTATGGGGTCATTTAACCAACATGTGGACATCAAATGATCAGTTTGTTTGTAGTAGACTTTTTCAGATTAAAAATAAGTAATGGTTGTATACAGGTTAAGAATTACATTATGTTAATAAATGGAAGGTAAAACAACAGTTTTGAAATAAAAAAGTTTTTTATTGGCGTGACATCTTGTACCAGCCTGTTTCAAGTTGCTATCCATCGTTGAAATAATTCTATAATAGTATTCTTCTATAAGGTCGTAATTAGACAACACACTACTGAAACATTCTCTGTGATCTTCATGACACAAACTGCAGTTTCTGATATTACGAGATCTCATACCGATCTTTGAGCTATGAAAAATAAAATAAGTTGGTCCAATTCTAGCAGATGATTAACCTGTATTTCCTAATTATTAAGTTCCTAATAAATGATTTTGCCTTAATTCTCTTTAAAAGCTGAGGATTTTCATTTATCCTCTCAATAATATTTTATTATTGAATCCTTTTTCACATTCCTGGATTGATTCTATAATTAGATTTTAAAATACGCAGTAATTATTATTATTTGAAGATGTATTTGGAAGGTCCTGCAAACTTCTTTTCTGTATATCTTGAGGCACTCGTTCAAAAAAATTATTTATTCCAAGTTGAACTCTAATTGCACTCCAAAATGATAGTTGTTTCCATGAAACTTTCAACCTATTTATAAATTAGAGATGACTGACTTATTTACTGGGCTAGAGTTTTAATACATTGTCTTTAAGACAAAATTTTGTTTAACATTCAGCTTTGTTAATCCAATAGATAAGAAAGAGATTAATAAGAAATGATTGTTTTCTAGCTGCTGCACGAATAAGAATCCTAAAAATTTCTTGATCTTATCTAGACGCTTCAGTTATTGTGAAAGTAAAAATCTTACTTTTTCTGAATTTGTATTTTCAACTTTTATTAGAAAAAAAGACGTTTTTCACTAACATATTATAGGAAACATTCTAAAGTCATGTAATTCTGGTTGTAGATTCTTTAATTTTTTTTCCATTGATGGATTTTTTAACAAATCTATTCATATTTAGAACAAGAATATATGAGCTGTAGTAATCATACGTTCATTGATGATTTTACTTCATTATTTATCATCTTTTTTAGAAATAGGATTTTTTTTTTTTTTTTTTTGACGATGATGAAGGAATGCCATTTACGCACGCCAACACAGGGTCTGGGTTGTGTCGACTCGGACAAGGGCCGCTATACGTTCCGGGCTAGCTAACAGGCTCCTCCAAGATGTTCGTAGACGTATATGACCTGCTCCATACCGACTAAATCTTCCTCATCGCTCTTCTCCGCCCCGAAACCGGACCCGCAATTAAGCATAACGCAGTCTCGGGAGATTGTCCGACAACTTCGGAAACTTGTCATCTTCTCCCCCGTCAAATCTGAAACAAAAGGAAGAGCACCCATTCAAACATGTATACAAAAGATTCATACCTGTACTCATGGATGTGAATGTGTACATCTACGTGTGTGTTCGAGGATAGGATAGTCCGAGGATAGGAGTCTGTGTACATCATCACCACCGCCCACCCCCGGCTATGGCGAACGATGGCTGTGCAGAAGGCTGTCCATTCTCCTGACTCCTTCGTGTCTGTGTGTACAATCCACCCACCCCAGTTATAGTGGGAAAGGAGTCCCCGTGCATCATTACCACATCCCATCTCCAGGAGACGAAATGCAGCTCTGCAGAGAGCTGTCTCCCCGTATGACCATTCGCGAGATCTCAGTTAATCAAGTCATCTTCTTCAGTAGTCTTCGACCAAAGCACCGCAGTCACAAATCCTCGTATCTTCTCCCAGCCGTCTACCCCTTGAAACATTGTGTCCATATGTTCCCCAGTGGTGGTCTCACCTATCCCCCCAGTGTAATCGTTCCTCCACCCAACGATGGCAGTAAATGAAAATGTGCTCAGCTGTATCTCTTTCCCCACAATGCAGGCAGTTGGACCACTGTCTCCAGTGTAAGCAACACAAGCAATCATTGAAGGAGCAATGACCAGTGAGGAACTGGGATAAGCATAAATCCACATCTTCATGTCCCCTCACCAACCAAGGGCCCAAAAACGGGATAAGGCGCCTGGTTCAGACTGCCACTGCCGTGGCATTCCATAGGGTCTGCCAGTCTTCATAAAGGCGTGTTACTGCCACATCCTTCCTCGGAGAAGGAATATGAGTTCGAGACTCATATGCGCTGGTCGGCAATCAGTTTTATCGGGGGGACCCCCACCAATACCTCTACTGTTAGTGTGGAAACTGTTATGTAGCAGTTTATGATCTTAATATAGCCTCGTCGTTGTAGCGACTGCAGTTTCTTTGCATTCCACTTTACATCAAAAGCAGACCCCCACGCAGGAACCGCGTACAGCAGCATCGCCGGCACTCCCGCTAACAACAACCAGCGTTTGGACGCCCGCGGTCTACCATGCGGAAGCATCACCTGCTGTAGTATTCCGGTAACCTTTTCAGCTTTCTCCAATATGTAATTTATATGCTCATTAAACAGCCCCGTTTTATGCAAGTACACTCCCAAATATTTCACACCAGGCTGCATAAGCACAGCTAGACCATCAACATAAACCGTTATAGGGCGGAGCCTCCGTCTGCCGCTAACGTTATAGCCTGTGTTTTTGTGTTTTGGCAGGCGCCAAAACCAATTCTCATTCCACCATCCAGTGGCTAATGAGCCTGATCATGAAATTCGCCGTCAGTTCTACATCATTTTCCGAGCGAGGTGCATCGCACCTGGACGAGGAATGATCCACCCGCCAGCAACGAAAGCATTTCTTGTCATCTCGCCATTGCTCTATTCTGCACGAATGCCAGCCAATGACAACACTCCCTGCAGCAGTCAACTTCTCTGCAGCCTTTTCTGGCACCTTTATCACTGCCTTTATTGTTTAGCCGTACGCTGGGCGGAGCGACGAAACCTCAACTTGTGTTTGCGAGTCAGTAGCGCCTGTCTCACCGCATCTATGATATTTCGCTCCACCACATCCCTGTCCATCCCTCTCACAATGAAGGCAATCATCCGCCGGTCTTTTGGGTTGTCCGCTATAATTGTGTTTGTAATCCGCTCGTCCAACTGTTGCAACAAATCAAACTTGGTGGTAGAACCTTCCTTCAGATACTTCAGATACGTATCTGAAGTTCGTCACCTCGTTCTTTCCTGACAGACACTATATTAGCAGCGAGGTCGTTGCCAACCCCCAATTTGACCATCTTAAACAAGTCAGCATAGGTGGTCCCTGCCTTGCGAATCGTCACTAACGACGATGGGGGACCGACCGGTTGGATGGGCAGCTGGTCCTCCGCTTCATCAAAATGTAAAATTGACCTATCAAGAAGCCCAGGTTCCCTTCTGGCCCAATATTCTATAAAGCAATGTATTTCTATATTCTAGAAATAGCAATTAAGCTTACTTTATTTATTTTTTATACATTGTTCTCCTTTTACACGTCCTGAAATATGACCGTCTAGGATTACATGTAATTTATGGGAAGAGAACATTTTTAACATAAGATGGAGGCTAATCTTCATTTCAGTCTGAATCATCTTGGTAGTACATACTAATAGACAATGTGATATTGTATAAAAATGTTATAGCACTTTCATCTGCAACTTTCTGATCAAACAAATGATCATTATAATGATAACATATTATCATAGCTTTTTCGAACTTATCATTGTTAAAGTGCTTTCCATGATAATAAATAAAATAAATCGCTAAAATAATAACAGTGAATACCCTGAAAAATTAAAGTAATTAAAAAAATTCAAATGAACGTAAATCATAAACTGTCAAACATTCGCAGAGTTGCTAAAATTTGTGTTTTAAGAACATAATTAAGTAAATAATTACATCATTTCTTAGAAGAGTAAAATTATAAAAGAATTTTTAATAGCCGATGTGTTTCCCATCTCAACCCCAGTTGAAGAGCACTATTGCAAAACACATTATCTAGAATAATTTATGATAGATTTCATTTTGTAACAAATTTTTCAGGCACTTCAAGTTTAGGGTGCGTTTTTATCAATAAATCCCGGTAACTGGTAGAATCTATTGACTATGGAAGAAAACGATTTAAAACTTGTTTTAGCATACATTTTGGTTTTGACAATTAAAGGTAGCATTTACAGGCAGACATAATCTTTCTTTTTAAACTCATGTCATTAAAGATTTTTACAAAGTTTACTTTATAAAATAGTTATGCAGAATTATGGATAGACAGTTATAAAAACGTCTATTTGTGCCGACATTACTGTATAGTTTTATAAAGAATTGAAAATTCATGCGAAAACCAAATAAAAACCTAACACAATAGAAAAATGTAAAGAAATAATAATTTACCCGTTTATTGATAATACATGATTTTCGAATAGTCTGTCAATTAATATAGTTTTAGGTATATTTATATATCTTTAGTATAATTATAAATGTATATTTTTGCGATCTAAGGTAAAACTATTGTTTTGCATACCTTAGAATTAGTAAACAAATTAATAAGCGAATTGAGGGAATACTTGTTAAGACACGGGTTTAATTTTCTCCTTCTTTATTTGTAAAAATTTTCACTTCTTTCTTAGTTTTTATAAATTTCACTCTATAAAAATTCTTACTTTTTATGTTACTCTTATTAAATGAATTTGTATAATGCTCTATTGTTAGTTAGGTCTTGTTCCATCCTTCATCAAAGACTCAACATGTGTTTCTTACGAATGTATGATTAATACAATAATGTTATATATATATATATATATATATATATATATATATATATATGAGTTACAAGTATATTAACAAATAGTAATATATTATACGCGAAATAAAGAATTTTATTTATTTGAATAGACCAACGAATAATACTATTTTTTTGAGTCATAGAAGCGCATTTACGGGCAGAATGTCTGGCTATTTTTAAATTATTACAACAATATGGTTTTCCACTCCATAAATGGTTTTCCAATAATAGCACCATTTCTTCTTCTGAACACAATTCTTCCATTGCTTCAAATCAAGAACAGAATCTAGATACTTTAGGATTTCTTTGGAATAATTTTTCGGACAAGCTACTTTTCCAAATTACTCATTCTAATGATTCTAAAACGTTTTATGTGGGCATTAAATGACTTCATTGTGAAAATCCAAAAATATTATGATTCTAAACTATAAATTTCAATTAATATTAAATAATCAGATGTTTCACAAAATCTACTACATATACGCATGTGTAATAATGCCTATTGAATTGCATACAAACAGTTTTAAAAGTATATAATATTTTGTGTCACTAATAACTTCTGATTTTTAGTCATACTTTTTTTTATTGCAATTGTTGTATTATTTTTTACTGTAAAAAGTTTATTACAATCACGGATTCAATAATAAGCATTATTTTTGTTTCCTAACATGTAGTGCATGATTTAATCTGTTTTTTGATGCTGAAAATGAATATGAACTCAAAATCTTTCTAACACCAAAAATTATTGAAAAATTTTAAAATTGTAATTAAAATTTTTTTCCATTTTTCAACATATAGTTAGCATTTTAAGCTTCTACATTGTGTGTTGTAGGCTCATTTTTTATTCTCTTTGTTAAATAAGTTGTAACCTATAACTAATACTACACAAAGCATTAAATCATATCATAGTCAGATATTACGACATCATATCTAATACTGAAGAGTGAGCCTTCGTGGAAAAGATTAATCATGTCTATGCAGGTCAAAACATGTAGCGGAAAACACAGCTGTGTTATTTGTATTAATCACTGGATTTAGGAATGAATTAATTTTGTTCAGTCTAATTGCTATCTTAATTTTATTAACAGTGGAGCGTCATAATGCCTCGAAATTGTGTATATGATGTGGATGCCTTTTGTTATGTATGTGGTGAGCATACCGTAAAATAAAAATAATAAATATTTTTTTATAATATGGGGGGGGGGGCTAAATAGAAAATAAATTACACCTTTAATTAAAAAAGCATATCATCTGTACTTTCAGTATAAAATTGGTGACCAGGGTAAGATGTAGGCACCTCATACAGCATGCACTAATTGTTCTGTGTATCTAGAGGATGGCTGAAAGGTACTCGGAAGACTTTTCCATTTGCTGTACCCATGGTTTGGCGTAAATCAAAGGATCATGTAACCGATTGTTACTTTTGTTTATTAAGTGGGCCTGGAATTTCTAAAAAATCAGAAAATACCGTAAAATTTCCTTTATTGTAATATGCAATTAGGCCTATACCTCACAGTGAAATTATTCCAGTACCTGAGCGACCTGTGAATGTATGTTTTGAAAATAGTGATGAAGAATCAGGCAGTACTGAAGAAACAACAATGATTTTTATTTTGAATTATCTTTTAATAAACCATGAGTTATATCTCAAGGTGAATTAAATGACATAGTGACAGATTAAAATTTATCAAAAATTCAAGCTGAATTGTTAGGAACAAGATTGCAAGATTGGAGTTTTCTTCAAAAAATTCAAAAATTTTGGGCTTTCGAAGCCGTCAAAAAGAACATTCTTCTGAATATAATTTGGTTTTTTGCATAAGTATTGATGAGCTTATGTTGCTTTTAGGACAAGTTCATAAACCTCTATTTATCTATCTGTTTAGCCTCCGGAACTACCGTAAGGTATTACTTCAGAGGATGAATGAGGATAATGTGTATGAATGTGAATAAAGTGTAGTTTTGTACAATCTCAGGTCGACCACTCCTGAGAAGTGTGGTTAATTGAAA
>JAAAKQ030384345.1:0-13654 GCA_010016005.3 Zanna intricata
CAACGGTTGGAATATGTAAAACAAATTGTTAGGGATGTAGGATGTAGGAAGTATACTGAAATGAAACGACTGGCATTTGATAGGGAATCTTGGAGAGCTGCATCAAACCAGTCAAATGTCTGAAGACAAAGAAAAAGAAGAATTTTCAAAATTTCGTGGGAGTAGATCACTGACTATATCTTATTACCTTGTTTTTTTAAATTACTCCATAAGAAAAAATGGTTGATTGATTTTAGTTTCTCCACTGTTTGAGAAAACAAACATTTCTCAATTATTCGGACATATATAGCTTTAACTTGAAGACCAAAAAAAAAAAAAAAAGATTAAAGTTAAGTTTGCTTAAGTAAAATTTTCTCTAAATTGTACATCTTTCAATAAAGAGTAAAATAAGAAAAATAAATTTTCAAAAAATTTTCTGCATTTTATGTCTGGAGTCTGCATTTAAAAAAAATTGTAGACATTTCTTGATAGCTTTCTATATAAATTATAAACTTTTTCTCTTGGAAAAAATGTAAAATGGTTGGAGGTAGAGGAAAAGAACATATTTCAGTTTTAAGACAAGGAGCTGATTTTTTGAAAACAGTTTTTAGATTATTTGTATATGTATTGTAGATAAAAATTTGTTTCAATAAAGTTTTCTCTAAAATGCTTGTAAAGAAAATCAAAATTGGTTTATCTGAGATATCCCCCAGCCCCTTAACAAATAAAAAAAAAAAAAACATTCATATGATTAATGCCCCATATATAGAAATATTTTAACCAGTTTTGAAGAAAATCAGTTGGTTCAATTCTGAGATATAAGACTGAAAAGACTAGTGACACAAATACTTATGAACACACATGTTTTTTTTCCATCTAGATGAACTAGTCCAAAGAAATGTAAAGATTTGCAAACACCCAGATAGCCCATTTTTAACATGATCATCATGTTAAAAAAACCCCCCCTTTACAGCTATTTTATCCATGAAAGTAAACAATTACACAATTAATTGTATTAAAAATAATTATTCACATACATTTTTTATGTTCAAGCTTTTGTTTTTTTTTTGTTTCCATGTTCAGTTTCACATTAATACTTCTAATGCATCACCTCATTAGGAACAATGAGCATATCTGAAGGCTTATAGAAGCGTAAATACTTAAGCATGCAAACAGATGAATACATGCACATTGAAAACTATCTATATCTGTACATTCCAAGAAAAAAAAACAGATTACTTACAGTTAAGGCAACATTGAGCAAATTAAAATAGATCTGTCTGACATTTTCAGTTGATAACATACTTATACAGAACAATGGTTTTAAGCCTTTGCTTGGTATTCCTATTGTAAATAATTTTACACCACTTAATGCTCTATGTACATTTTTACGCATCATTAAATTAAGATCTTCAGCATTCATTTCTATATGAACCTCTGGCTTGATAACAAAGAAAATGACAATTACAATTCTTATTTGATGTTTATTAAAGAATAATATGAATTGATTGGTAGAATACAATTAAATGCTATACAGTGCAACTGTTGTTTTCAATTTGATTTTCTCAATAACCTTTATAGCTAGAAAAATGAATCTGGGAACATTCATTAACAAATACTTTGGGCTAACTCATGTATTGTTTCTAAACATTTTGACATCAAAATAGATCAATAAATATTGAATGAAAACACATCAATAAATATTTAATACTAAATAAAATTCACCACAAAATTACATTAACCATAAAATTGACAAATATTGCCCTAAATGCTTTTCATGCTGATTCCACTCATCCAGATGCTAAAACTGTTGAAACTGCAAACATTTACCCTTTCATGTAGATGTTGATCTTACAAAGCAAGGGCTGATCTTACAAAGCAGTTATAAATTTAAATTATTGCTATATATTAAGTGAAGTTGTATCTATACAGTTTTCAAAATGTTATAGATCTTATTTTGAAAACAATATATAAGTAATCCGGAGATATTTTTTATCACATGTCCTTGGATTAATTTTTCTTGCTACAATAGTTATTGAGAAAATTAACTTTTAAACATTTAATTATACTTTATCAATTATTTAATCAACAATCAATAATAAAAGGTTGAAACTGATAACAAAATAGCTCCATACCAGCCTGTATATAACCCACATGCTACTTTTCAAACTGACCACTAGGGCCAATTTTAGGGCTGATATTTTTGGATGCATATTTGCGATGCTTATGAAGGTGTCCATTTACTTCAGTCAACCTTGTGTATTTTGAAGATTAAATAAAAAATAGTATCAACGTTTCCAAATATAAAAATATTAGTGCAAGTATATTTAACTTTGTCTATATCAAATGCATCTAGTGAAAGGTCATTCTCATTATTAAAATATGTAAAAAATTATTTATGAAACTCACAAAGTCAACCAAAATTAAATTTTTTAGCTGTTTTATACATTGAACAAAATGCTTTGGATAATATTAATTATGATGAAATAATTGATAATTTAGCTGAATTAAAGACTAGAAAAGAGAATTTTTAAATAAAGTTTATTCATATTTATATACTTACTTTTGTTAGGGATTTAATAAAATATATTTTTCTTTTTTTTAAATTTATAAACAATTTGTTCAAACTTTTCTAAAAAAACTAAAATTTATTGTTGTACATTAAATACTTTTTATTAATGAAAATTTAAGATTTGTTTTAATCTTTCACATTATTTAGTTTTGTTTTATTTATTGTTTTATATTTTTTCTATGCTCTATTTCCTATGGAAGAGGGCCCAGCAAGAAGAAAATTTCTAGAACTCCAAAATAGGTTAATCCGGCCCTGGGCTGATGTTAAAAGGTTCGTTGCTAGTAAAAATATATCTTTTAGTTTTCCTAAGTTCAAACACTAACCGAAGAGAAGATTGCTAGCATGGTCCAAGACAACTGGTTAACAAAGTGCGACCGTGTATAAAAAATTGATGAATACTTATCAAAGGAAAGTGAGATTGACAACCTTGTTGAATTGTTCATCATCTCATTGGAGAGCGATTCTGAATCTGAGGAGCATTAATGATGACTATGACATGAGCAGCATTGAGCTGCTCGAGTCAAAAAGTGAAGTTACTTGAAAAAGTAATCTATGAGGTTTTGCAATTTGCATAAAATATGCTTTGACTAATACTTCTTTATCATGCCTTAATTGTTAATGTAGTGCTAATAGTTGATTGATAAATAAAACCATAACATCTTTTAAAGCATTTCATTGTAGGGTAGGTACAGTAAAATATTACTTTTTACCATTATTATAAAAAGATTTATGTAACAGTTCATAATAGTTGTAATTAATTTACAGAAAATATCCTTTTAAATATTACAATACCTGATTGTTTTATAGTGCTTCTACAATAACATACTTTGTCATCATATTTTATTAAATATTTTTTGCACTTTATATTAGATAAATTGGGATTAAAATAATATGTGTAGTTTATGCCATAGATAAAGTACTGTATTACAAGGTCACATTTTGATTTTAATATTATAAATTTAAAACAAATATATTACTTAACGAATTCATAATAATTATTTCATAATAATTTTGATAAATGTTAGTTTAGCAGTTTACATTAGTCGTATTACAGGTGTCAGCCGATAGAAGGGAGGATGATGTTTCTGGTTAAGCTAGTAATGACACGTTGGCATGTGCAGACAGTTTGCCTCAACAGTACTGGATTTTCTGGTAATCTGGACTGTTTTAGACATATACAAGGTCTATCAATAAAGTAATGAGACTGGATCAGAGAAACTTTTTTTTATAATCAAATTAAACATGGACTTTATCAGCTTCAAAATAGTTTCCTTGGAAAGTCACGCAATGCTTCAAACGGTTTTCCCACTCTTCATAGCAGAGTTGGAACTCAGAAAAAGGAATATCCTTCAGATTGTTGGTTACGTTTTCTATGGTTTGAAAATGGTGTCCTTTGAGGCATTTTTTAATGGTCGGGAACAGGAAAAACTCACTGGGGCTCAAGTCAGATGAAAAGGTGGTTGACAAACTACAGGAATGTTTTTCTTTGCCAAAAAACTCAAACTGAGAGTGCAGTGTGAGAAATGCATTTTTCATGCATTTTCATGGTGCAGCATCCAATTGTTTTTGATGGCTGGTCTCACGCAGGCAATTCTCTTCTGCAGTCTTTCAAGAATTTCTCGGTAAACATATTGATTACCTATAATGGCAATGACCATGTGCTCTGTCCTATACGCAAAACTTCCTTATGGACAATGGCATTTCTATCGAAGAAACAAATTAACATGATTTTGATTTTTGATTTGCCCATTTTTGCTTATTTGGGACATGGTGAGTTTGAAGTATGACACTTCTTGCTCTGGTGTTTTGTTTCTGGGTCGTACTCAAATATTCGTATCCGAGATTCGGTAATAGCATTTTTTAGAAAATCAGGATAAGTTTTAATTCACCCTAGAAGATTGTGGCATACTTCCACCTTATTGTTTTTCTGTTAACAGTGAGGTTTTTTGGGACCAATTTTGCACAAACTTTTTTCATGTCCTATTTATTTGTCAAAATTTGATGGACTGTGGTATGGTTCAAATTCGATTCTTCTGCAATCATTGTGACTGTTAATTGCTGGTCATACTGTATGAAGTCTCTGATTCACCCAACATTGTTCTACAATCACTCACTCACTTTTGACTTAACGTTCTTCCAGAGCGTGGATCATCCTCAACTGATTCCCGGCCATCTGAAAATGCTTTAAACCACCAACTTGGGCTTGTGACAGAGCCTCATCTCCATATGTCCTTTTTTAATTTTGAAACAGTTTCAGTAGCATTATCACAGAGTTTACAACACAAAACTTTTGCATAACGTTGCTCATAATTAGTATTGCTCATTTTTGTAACGCACAACAAAAACTTGTTTCATGAAAAGTTTGTTTATGTCTCACATGGCTACAATAGACTAAAAATATTAATGCATAATATAAATCACCTGTTCATATAACCATAAGTTTACTAGCAACTTCACAGTTTTGCCACTTCGGTTGCTAAAAAAACTGGTCTCATTACTTTATTGACAGACCTCATATGTACAAAGTTACAATTATAAACTATCAGTTGTTTTATTAATTCACCATATTTATTTTTTTTTTTTTTTTTAAGTTTTAGTGGCATCGACTACTTTCATCATTAGCTCTTTCTACTCAAAAAAGAAAGAGAAAGAAAAAAAAAGAAAATGTAAACCTGATACTTCTAATCAAAGAAATTTTCCTTACATGTTCCATAATTACAATTTAATCTCTACTCATTGTCTTTCAATGTCTGCCACTTTACTGTCTAGGTTTTCCTTTTGGCCAGCCTTTCTTGGATTTTTTATCCATTCGTCTTATAGCCTCTAGCTCTGATGAAAGTGTTTCTGAGGCCTCAGACATGTCATCATCTCGTCCAGATGTGAGCGAAGCTCTTCTACTAAAATCAGTCGAGACATTAGATTGTGAGGGTGGTAAACTTGAAACTTGACACTCTCACTATTTCTAGACACTCACTAATAGCCTTTCTTATTTCGGCTTCCAGATCGAAATGTGGGGCGGTTGATGTGCCCGCTCTCTCTGTAACAGTTCTTTGGGCTTTTTTAGGCTCTGTAGGTGCATGTACTGTAGCATCTATGTCCAAAGATTTCTCACCTCTCACTTCCACCTCCATTGGTACACTACACTCAAGTCTCTTTGTGCATTCTCGTTCTTAATTTCTCTTTCTTAAGAATGGGCTTACTTTTCTGTCGTAATCACAAAATGTCTTGGTTTGAATGGGATATTACCAAACATGGACCTTGTCAACTCTTTACTGATCTTTTCAGTATCTTTTTTCAATTTCCTTTGTTTTTTCCACATTTCCTTTTTGCTTGCGGCGAATTGGATATCTCAGAACAAGGGTATTTACATGCACCCTGTGCCATGTGATGTTAATCAAGTTCCATTTTAATTATATCCCTTCTGTAGCAAGGCTAGCTGCCGGGGTACACCCCCACTCCATGGCTGCCAACCTTGGAGATCCGTTCCGGACTCCAAGAACATATGCTGGTTCCATGGAACAGGAATACGTTCTGGCAGAGAGCGGATGCGCAATCTCTGCACTGACTCCAGGCCCCTACTGGCCAAAGCTTTCAGGGCTCCCATGCAACGATATAAATGGGCACCTTACTACATGGTTGCCATTGCAGGGGGCATGCAGACAGCAGAGGGGCCTCCATCACACCTGCAATAACATCGACCCATGCTATCACATCGCCAGCTCTAAAGGCAGTATTAATCCATATCCAAATAGTTTGTAATTGACAGATCTGCAGGTAGCTAAAATTCCAGTCCAACACTAATGACCTGCAGGTGGAAATAGGTCGCAGAAATCTTGCAAGCCGAGAAACATACTCAGAACCCCATTAGCCAGCTATAGTATTGTACATTTGTACAGCTGTTACCACCCTGGACGTGGAATATAGATGGTATGTTCCGGACATGGGGATTATCTACCTCAGGGCACCATATTTATTTTAAGTTTAAAATATTGGATGTTTTAATTTATATGAAAATTAATTTACTTAATAAAATTAAAATCAGTTATATTACATATAACAGTGAAACTTGTTAAAATTTTTGTAAGAGAATAATTACTATTATCTTTTCTGCCAAGGTCACTCTATAGTTTCTATGTTTAGTCCTGCTTACCTTTCTTAGCTTCATTTTTTGTCAATTGTTAACACGTTTTGGAACCACTCCATTGTAAAAACTTATTATACTGGTACATTTCAATTTCTGTTAATCTTTATATAGCGTTTAATTATCAACGCCTCTCCCCATATTTGACATCATGCCTTATCTGGCCTTGTTTATTTGTTATTAATAGTTATTCTTATCTTTTAATTTTATTTATCTATTTCCTGTTTACAATAAATTATAAAAACGAGAAGAAATAATATACAAACTAAAAGAATTACAGAAACTAAAAGAAAATAATGCACTAATTACAAAAGCAGAAAAAGGAAATGCAGTAGTTATTACAAAAGATTACTTATATATAAAGAAAACAGAAAATTTTATAAAATTCATCATGGTAATATTCAAGCTCATAGATCACAACTAATCCAAAGATTCTTGGCAAAACTTGGGATTACATGACTTCAGAAGGTTCCTTCCTTACTCACCAAACATTGTTCCCTGAAATTTTTGGATCTTTCTGAAGCTTAAAATTTTTCAGTGGAAAAATTCTGGGATAAGTGTATAACATCACATACTTAGAGGCGACAAATCATTCAACTAAATACATTAAATATACTTCTTTTATTAGTCAAGGTCTGATACTTTTAGATCACACCTCATATATAATTTTTAAATAATTTCTATTTTTAAACACGATAAGCAAATAAACTCTCTGTAAGAATACAATATGAAGTACCTAGGGAATAAATAATACCAAATAACAGAATAACAAAGAATAGTTTATAAAAATTGCAGCTGTCTCTAAAAATAAAATAAAGGAAGATAAAATCTTACCAGAACAGCAGATTTAGTGTGAACATCTAATAATAATATTAAATTAATTGATAGATTGAAAAGATTTTGATTATCAGAAAATAATCCACATTTTAAAAAATCCAAGAAGTTTTTGTCACTAAGAAATATATTTATTTCTGTAAATATAAAAAGATAACAATATAAAAAACAGTTAAAAAACAAACAAAAATGTTAGATTTAAAATTTTCTTTAATTTTCTGTTACATTTTAATATTTTCTCAATACATTAGTATTCTTTGATGGAGTCACCTTATCTGCTATGCTGATTAATGGTTAAATGCCAGTTCTAAGCAATCAATCACCCAAAAGGAAAGTGTAATTGTAATGTTTTATTACATGATCTTAAAGTGCCAGTTATCTAAAAGTTGTTTCTGGTACTGAAAATGTGCATGCTTTCATACATTCCAGGATAATATTCCCTAACAATACTGGAAAGTTGTTGTTCAAAGTATTAGTGAAATTGTAATGAACTTAGTTTATAGATGATTTGTACAATTTTTTTAAAATTTATTAGTGTGTTTATTTATAAACATTGCAGATTTTACTGTCTACCACATTTTTAAAGTGTGTGTGGCTGTATACATATATGTATATGTAAATATACACCCCCCCTCTCTCTCTCTGTGTCTGTCTGCCTGCGTCTGTGTGTGTGTGTGTGTGCACGCGTGCGCGCGTGTGTGTGTAAACTCATAACAACTCATAAAAAAAGAGTTATATATTTATACAACAAAACATATAACATATTGTCGTGTGTTTGCGACTCGATCAGTATATTGAGAGATTAACAATTTAAAATGTTTATATAATTACAATTTATTAGTTTAAGAACATAAGACAGATCAATAATAATAATGATAATAATAAACAATAACAAACAAATAATGATAGTAGTAAATACAAACAACAATAACAATCATAATGATAATAATAATTATCAATAATAATAATAATAAGTGACTAAACACAAAATAGAATTTAAAGTAATGTCAGGATTTATTGATAGGTAGTTAAATGTTAAAAACTAGAATTCAGTCCCATTGACAAAAGACATTATCATAACCCCTAATATTTATGCCTCTAACAGCTAGTACTGTATTACTATGAAGATAAGATTGGATTAAAGTTCTTTGAATGCAAATACTTTTCCTGTTCACAAATAAACTACCCCATAGTTTATGAATTAATTGAATACTTTCTCCCTTTCACTAATTGTCTTAACAGTAACTCACTGAACAATCCTTATGGTCTCCCACTGTCCTTCTGGAATGCTTTTGACATCGCTTCACATATTCTACAATTATGCAGTAGAAATTTGTTCCTTCACAGACTCACCGATCTCCTCATAGGATATTTTTAATTCAAATCTTATAACTTCTCACTTAGAACTGGCTTCAACTTGTCTTTCCTGGGGTATTTATACACCTTTATCCTCTCGACCTGCAGGACTGGTGCCAATTTGAAGTGTGAGAATGAATATCCGCCCTTACATTTCCCACAGATTCCTACTCTGGTCCAGTAATTCTTGTCACATAACAACTGTTTAGGTGTGCAAGTGGGCAGTATTACAAGGGACGATTGTTAAACAGACCTTTAGCTTTACTAAAAGGAGTTCCTCTAGTCCCTTTCTGGATTCCTCCCATTATTATATTTTCTACTACTTTCTTCTTAATTGGTAGGAATTTGTTACTCAGGTCTGTTATACTGCTCTTTTTATAATAAATATAAATATTAGATGTCTCAAAATAATTAAATATCACAAGTGAAACAATTAGAATAGAAACATCACAAATCCAATAAGTTAATTTTTCACCAGCTATTCTATTCTACTTTCTAATTCTATTTCTCCACAAAGAATGAGAAATTTCATAGTAACCAAACTGCTTACAAATATGCCACCTCAATTCAGTATATAAAAATAAAAGAAAATATTTATTAAAAATTTGCCTAATTTGCTAAAAAATTGAAAAAACTTTGATGGACATGTGATGTTATAATTCTTAAATTTTTGTTATAGGGAAATGTAGAAAAAATTCATTTGGTTTCAGTTAATGATGAAGTTCATTTTATTCACTGCTACTTTACTGATTTTATTAATAAATTTAAAAAATGCAATAAAAATTTATTTTCCTTACATATTTTAATACAAGAATATTTATCGTATTGCTAATCTTCATCATTATCTTTTTCAGTTGTATCCCATACCAATATTGATTCATAAAATTTATTATTATCAACAATGTATTGTTGCACTTTAGATATATCCAACAATTTTTTTGAGTTAATCAGATTCATTGACTCATTGGAGAAGACTTTTTCAGTTGGTAGTGTGACTGGTTTTAGAATAAAACCAATAAAACCTGCTGACTGCATACCTGAACCTGAGAATTATTTTCCTTGTTTAAATAGTACTAGAAAACAATAGTAAGCTTTTGACTTATTATCATAACCCAATCTAAACTGATTTCTTGAAATATGGTGATTTTCTATTAATGCTTCCCAGTATAAATCTTGTCCATTTTTTTAATTTAATGCAGAAAACCTTTTAAACATCCGTTTCCTCTCTTGTTCTGTAAATAAATCTAAACAATCTCTTTTACACTTATATAATTCTTTTGTTTCTTTGCTAGAATAGTTTTTCCTTTTTGATTAATGTACTCATGGCCAGCACATTTTTCCTTTTTATTACATGCTTTCGATGAACTCTTGATCACAGCTTCACACTTACATTTTTTAGATTCCTTTCTCAACTTATCTCATGACTATCATTATCACTCTTTTTCTTAAACTATTAAAATCAATATCAACTTAAAAAGTAACCTATGAACAACTTAATCAGTTGCTGTTCATTTTCCTTGAATAGCAGAAAAAGTCTAACTAATCTAGAAAAATGTTATTTTAAATACTATTCACTTATCAGCTGATTACATGGTTTAGAATTTAACAACACAAGTATAGGAACATGTGCTGTTTCAGTTCTAAACAAAATTATTTAGTCTCCATAACTATGTAGAGTGCATTGGAATATGTGATGTTTCTTTACTCAGTAGAAATGCTTCCAATCTCTCAATATTTAGCAAAAAGTGAAGAAGGTGCAAAAATGGGCATGTGATGTTTCAATTCTAAACAATTCAATTTGAAGGCATATACCACTCACAAACTAATTATCTAGGAGACCAAGCATGTTTTAAATCTGAAAATTCCTCATGTCTGTAATTTATAACATATATATGATATAAAATTAACTTTCAACGTACAGCTTTTATCACTAAAAAGTGAATGAGCCCCTCATTTGAAAGGAACTATTTATATGATGAAGTTTAATTTAAATAGTACCAATAGGTAATGTCCTTTAGGTAATATCCAATAGGTAATATATCTTTAGGTAAACAATTATACATAGTTCTTCTGTACCTAGTGTTCTGTATTATACATGTAGCTAGTTGTATTCTATATTGATCAAGTAATAATGTACACCATACTAATATATGTTGTTAATTTAAATCCAACAACAAATGGTGGCAGGAAGACAAAACTAACGAACTGATAGCATTAAAATTTATCTGATCAGGCCGACCACTATCTATAAAACCTACAGAAAGACAAATATTTACGTAGTTATAGCTTGTCCAAGCAGAATTTGTACAGATCTGATGAACAGGATAGCTAGCTGTATATATTGCTGCGTAACGATTACGACTTTATAATACTACTCGATTAAAGACAGTATATATATGGTAGACTACTGTTTATTCCAATCAATGAAAAATTCACATTTTGTATTTATTAATTACTTATTTAATCCAAAGTTTATACATTATTAAATTAATAATTTTTTTCTTTATTAGACACTGAACTAGATATGTTATGCAATATGAGACTAATTGGCTGTTACTGATTAGTGTTTTGCCCTAAATATATTTATTTATAGTTTTATAATTGTATAAAATATCCAAGCCAAACCCACACAAGACTGATGACTACTATTTATGTTACGCTTTTCACTCTTTGTTCTGGGAGTGGCAAACAACCATATGTTAGCCTATGATTCATACATAAGAAAAATGTCTTTATTCAGGTTTGTGTAAATATTAACTTAACAATGTGTCGTCTAAACATTCAAATGAAACATTAAATCTCTGCTTATACAAACCATTCCTGATTCTTTCAGAGACTAACTTGTTTTTGTAAATGATTTCATTCTAATTTATACTGTATGTGCAATTAAAACTTGTCCAGTTAATTGTGTGTATCCAAAGAGTAAGGTTATCATCTGATTATGGCGTTCTTTGAATCTCAATTCTTGAAAGTGATGAAGTCTTAAATATAATTTTAAAAGTAATTCATTCGTGTTAAATTGATAAATTTTTGTCAGCTTTATTATCATACTGAATTGATTTTATTATTCGCATATTATGTCTAATTTACATGGAAAAGACATTCACTGCCAAGAGACTCTTGAAGACATTGTACACAACGTTTTTAATCAAATGTACACAACATTTTTAATCAAAAGCTGCAGTTGAAATGTTTGTTAGTGACTCCATAAAGTTGTAGAACGTTCTGCATGTGCCACAGGATTCTCAAAAACAACAGTTTAACAAATTGCTGGTGAAGTAGCTTTGGAAAAATTTCAGTTTCCCTCGCAAAGAAATAAAACACAAAAAGGAAGCGACAAACTCAGACAGTTTGAGTGGTAAAAAACAAGAAATACCTACATGTCAAGGTAATAATTATATTTATTTTTTTTTTTTACTTAAGTATTTAAAAATAAGTTAGCTAAATATTTGTGTATTGTTTTATTTGGTTATGAATTAATTTTTTTAATATAAATATAAGACTAAAAATAATTAAAAAAATTATGATGCAAATTTGTTTAGCGATTGAAATAAACATTAATACAAAAAAATACTAAAAAAATTACTATAGAATGAAAAAATGTTATACTGTATGTATACTGTCTTTCACAAGTAGCATATTATAACCCTGCACTAGCTAGGCAACTATCGCTCAGATCAGATCTGTATAAATTCGGCTTGGACAAGCCATACCTACATGCAAAACCAAGAAATTGATGCTAAAAATGTTGGATATCAAATTTTATAGGATTTCATACTTCTTAAGGTTTTGATGGAAGATCAAGGTGATGTTTATGTACCTCTCTCTTAATCAGAAAACATAACTGACTACTTAACCAGGAAATCTGGAATTTGTCAAAATACATTTTTCTATAGGAAAAGTACTGTGATTTTTATGATGATGTTTTAAAAAATATGTAGAAAGCAATTTCTTTTTTCATGCTGAGTCTAGATTTCTTGTTTCTTTAAATATCTTACAATCTTTCAAAATTGTGATTTTTGCAATGTCATTTGTTTAATAATTAAAAAATTCTTTTAAAAGAAGTTTTTTCTTTTAAAAGAGTATGTTAATTTGTTTCTTTACACAACCTGTCCCAGTCTTTCCTGTGGGAGTGATACATGTAAAGCATCTGAGATACAAATATAGTAGAATTTCTTCTTTCAGGAAGAATAACTATCATACAGACAAATCCTGAGATAAACATGCTGATAATCAATAGCATTTTAATAAACTTGGCATAATGACATGCAACAGTATATTTAGTTCAGTGAAGAAGCAGCAAAAAACAAACTTATTTCTCACTTTCTTTAGTAATCCTGATTATTTTACTCCTTGGAATAGCTATATCACAGTCTCATACCAGATTATATATAATTGTAACTCTGGTTGGTTATCACCTTATAGGTTATATTATCTAACATGTAAAAGTAATTTTGAAATACTAAAAATTGTCAAACTTATTATTGGATAATTTTGAGCATGTAAAACAAAAAATTGCAGTTTTCAGATTAAAAGAGCTGAAATGACAAAATTTTTTACTCCCTAATAACCTCTAAATCAGCAGCTTCAAAAAAATTTAATAACTAGCAGTGAATACTATTTACTGTATTTTTACTATTGATTTTCTAATAAAAGTTATCTTTTCTATAAATTTTTTATTTTAACTAGGCAATAAAAGCTGTTGTTAGATCTTTCATTACATAATGTTTTTATTTAATTTCAAACTGTCTTACTATGATATAATAATATAT
>JAAAKQ030384456.1:0-17642 GCA_010016005.3 Zanna intricata
TTAACCACTAGACCAACCCGGTGGGTTACACCCATGTCTCATCACCGGTTATGATGTTGGAGCTAAAGTTAGGGTCATCTATTGCTGAATTTTTCAATTCACTACAGACAGCTACACGATTTTGTTTCTGGTCACTGTTCAACAGTAAACACAAATTTTGCAGCAATGTGTCTCATGTTCAAATTGTCTAACAAGATGCGTTCCACGGACCCATATGATATTTGTACGATTGCACAAACATCATGGATTGTTTATCTACGATCTGCAACAATAGCCTCTCACACTTTCGCTTTGTTTTCCGGTTTTGCGCTTGTTGATGGTCTTCCTGAACGCTCATCATCATCGACTGTCATTCGTCCATCTTTGAATTCTTTGTATCACAAAAAAGTTTTACTTTTACTCATAGCATTGTCACGAAATGCTTCCACAAGCATGCCATGGGCTTATGCACCAATTTTTTTAAGCATGAAGCAAAATTTGATGCAGGTTCTTTGCTCTTTAAAATCTGCCATTTAGTACTTCGCCGAAACAGTAAAACACAATGTTACACAACCGCACGAAAGTCAACAATGCAGTCTCTACCATCACAGCTGTTGGAACACTGATTGGTTCGCGCACGAAATTCAAATTTCCCAAACTTTTGGGTAGGTATAAAGTAAAAATATGATATCAAACCAATTTTAATATACCACAACACTAAATCACTTTGATAAACAATCAATAATTGTACGGGTTTCTTTTACATGGTAAATACATGATAGCTTATTGCATAATTATTAACTTAAAAATCAATACTATATTGTAAAACATTTTCTTAGAAGAAAATAATAATAAATTACCTTTATAAGTTGGATGTTCAAAAAATAATAATATGCAACAAAATAATAATTCCCTTAAAGCAACCAAACTAAAAGAAAAAAAAAACAGTTTTAGACCATAAACTACTTTTTTAACTGATTCATAATTAGAAGAAAATGTAAATAAAAAGAATAAAAAGTTTCCAACCAATCAAATTATTTAGAAGAAAAAGAAATTTTTCTCTGAATAAATAAAGTTCTTATCAAACAGTAAGACTATTGAAGTAAAAGATGATTTCATTATATGGAATAATGAATAAAGTGGATAACAAGGAGTTGATGCTACCACCACTATGGTATTTCTAACTAACTTTTGTGTGTATAAAGTAAGTTACAACTACCACTTATAATTAAAAATTTGTTTTTCCAGAAAAGTAGTAATAACTTCACTTTTGATGTGAATAATGTGAAGAGAGAACTATTTAAGCATAGTTATAACTTTATTATTTCAGAACCTGAGACCGATCACAATCCACTTCTTCGACATGGTGATGTTCATGCACGAGAGGGAAGAGACATATCGAGATTAATATTAATAAAAAAAATGTTTGCCAATCTTAAATTTGATCTTTCTGTTTCCCACTGTTTTTTTTATCAGTTTTCTTTTTACTTTCCTGTCTATTGCTGTAGGAGAGCTACAGCCATAAAAGGTAATTGGTCCAATTTGAACATAAATGGTTTACACCAGATCTAACATTTTGACTCCTAAGGAACCCAAAAAACTAAATAGATTTTGGATCTTTATACATATAAATCCCAAATATATCTACTTATCGTACCTAATATATCTATCGTATATCTTTATTTCTCAACATAGCTGTCATTATTTCTCAATAGACATGGACATCCTTCATATATAATGATAAAAGAAGTGTAAAATTTGCATGTTTTTGTAATGTAGTGTGATAAGATTCATAATGGAAGTCAGTTCTACAAGGATCTTCATGAGTTTTGAATGTATGTTAAGTCATTTTGGTAAAATTGAAGTGTTGAAGAGGAATATTTTGTTGCAATCATATTATGTAGTATGCAGGGAACTGAGTTGGTTTGAATTTAGGACCTCTAAATCATGTTACATCTGCAGGACTACTGGACCAATTTAGACCAAATTTGGCCAGACTACTTCTATATCTATTGATGCCATTAAATTTTCAAGTTAAAAGGTCAAGGGGGTAAGGCTGTACTGTTAGGTCACGTTCGTTATCTCGAGATTTCGCCTAATTAAGGTCTTATTTTTCTTAAAGACATTTGTTAATAATTTTAAAAAAATATTACCAAAAAAAGTTTCAAAATTGCATCCCCACCCCAAAAAATGCTCTAAATAAACTAGTGGCTACATGGGTAGTGTCATTAGTATCCCCTCTTATTCCCTCTTACAACGAGGAGTGCTAGCGTAGCACTGACGTACAGCTGCTATAGTCATCTTTCTTTCTTTTTCTGTTTAGCCTCTGGTACCAGCTGTGTTATAACATAACAGGAGGGCGATAAAATTAAATAAATGAATAATATTTAAAATGTAAAAAAGTATTTTAAGTGGCCACTAGTACCAACATACCCACATGAATGAAATATGATATGTGAGGCGTACTTTAGTTAGAATCATTGAATTAAATAAACAAAAAATATAATATTTACATAAAATGATAAATATTTTAAATTAAGTTGTGTGTGACATGTGTAAACCGTACATCAGAAAAAAGCTGCACGGTAGGAAAATCCTACAACTGTGTTGTCAGCTTTTTCATTTTGGTCATGAAGTTTTGTATCATTTTCATCAGATAGTTTTGGCACTCTTGACTTTTTTCAACAAAAGTGGGTGTTCTATGAGTAATCTGACAAATAAATATCTGTTCATAGTGTTCTTAACATCCCCTTTGTCTCACTTGATGATATATTAAAATGAGCACATTCTAGAGCAATAAAAGGATCTTCCTCTTATGAGCTAAGGCTGTTCATTGAGCTAAGATTGATATTAAAGGAGTGACAGTGCAAGGTGGTTGAAAGAGGAAACAACAATAAGTTGCAATATATTCGTAAATGAATGCAATTAGTTATTTCTGCATTATAGTTACAATACCCATAGTTGTAACTTTAGTTTTTCCAGATACCAATCCTGTCAGGGTAGATAAACTACCTAAATTAGTGTTTGTTTAATCACTTCAATTTGACTTATAGTTATCCATACACCATAGATTCTATTATGAAGTTCTTACGTTTTACTCACTTCATCCAATAAAATTAAAAATTATTTTTAATTAGGCTGTATAAAAAACTGTGATAGCTATAACAACTTTAGAATAGTAAAAAGTGTGACATACATTTAATGTTATAAAACAACTAAAAAAAAAAAAAAAAAAAAATGATAAAAATAATTGATAACTTACTTTTTGTTCATGTTTACTTTGAGGGTTTATAAGCTTTGTTCTTTGATGTAATGTCTTGCCCAACAAATTAACTTCCGCACAGCGGATGATCCTGTAAAATAAAAAACAATTTATTTCTTTATTTCTTCATAGATTAGCCTAACAAAATGTTATTAAAGTATAACAAAAACAAAATAATAAAACTTTAAAACCATGCTCCTTTCTATGTACTAGCAAATATACTTCCGGAAATTCTTCTAGAACTATACAGCTCCTTTATTAGATAATATAAATGATGTTCTAAGATATTCTCATACAATGTTTTAGTATCTAAGTAAGGAAAAAGATTCTTTTTCATGAATCCAATGATTTTAAAACACTTGTGTTTTTTTGTTTTGGTGTATGTCTTTATTACCTATGCGCTGCTACAATATTATATGATCTTGTACATTTTGTTGTAATTTTTAAACCAACAAAGTCAGCTTCTTTTCTGAAACTATTGACAATTTTATTTGAATTTTTGTTTGGTGTCCTTGCCTTAATTCCTTGCATTTAGTATGTTTATTATTTTGTTCAATATTTTATAAATTATATTTCTTGTCTCTGAAAGTATGCAGCTAATAACATGTGCGGTCTTTTCTCATATCAAATTCCTCAAGATAACTGTCAACAGACATGGGCATCCTTCATATATAATGATAAAAGAAGTGTAAAATTTGCATGTTTGTATAATGTACTGTGGTAAGATTCATTACAGAAGTCAGTTCTACTAGGATCTTCATGGGTTTTGAATGTATGTTAAGTCATTTTGGTAAAACTGAAGTGTGGAAGAGGAATATCTTGTTGCGATCATATTATGTGGTGTACACTGAACTGGGTTACAATTTGTTGATGAGTGTGAGTAATTATATTATTATGTTGTTGCCTTTGATCATAACTCAAATGAAGAATTATGTGAGAAGTTCCCATATTATTTTTGTGTTCTTTATATGCAACATATTGAGTTTATCCATGTTAAGCTAGTTTTAGGGCAGAAGCTGCAGTATTGTTATTGACAAATGTAATTGATGTACTTTAATTGTAGATGTTGAGTTTCAATGAAGGATATTTGTATGGCACCATTTGAATTAATGTGTTGCATTCAAATAGTGTTACTTTGAAAAGCACTATTCTGAAGCATAAATACAGTCATTATCTAAAGATAACTCCTAAAAATGATTCCATATCTGATAAAGGAATTATGCACTTTACACATTCGTATATTGCCATTCATAGTTTTACTGTTAATAGATTTAATTTTATATTGATCCATATAGCTTAGGATTTTTTTGGTAGAAAGATTCATTTTAATTAATACTGTTCACAGTATAAACAATCATAAATCTGCACTATTCAACAATAAAAAATACTGCAGTAGCATATATTTTTGGCAGATCCTAAGAATAACACAGAAATGTAATAACCAATTTACTCACATGATTCATGCACTTTTTAGACCAAAATTTTTTATGCAACAACAGATGCAAAATTTATGCAAGTAAACGATTTTACATAAATTTATAATGAAACTAAAATGTAACAATCAGTGAGAATATATGACTGAATAGTTTTTTAAAATACTGTTTAAAAATTCAGGTGTGTGAATGAGCCAGCCTCTGTGGTTTGAATGATAGGGTCTCGGCCTTTCATCCGAAGACCAGGGTTAAATTCCCGGTCAGGCATGGCATTTTAACACACGCTACAAATCCTTCACTCATCCTCTGAAGCAATACCAAATGGTGGTCCCAGTGACTAACGGCCTAACATATGCTCCCGGTGGCTAACAGCCTAACAAGTGATCCCGGTAGGTGTATTTGTGGCTAAAAAAAGTATAGACTAAAGATGTATGAATTAAGGAAGTAAATACAACATTTCCTTTTTTATCATAATACTATTATGCAAAATCTTTTAACACGTTAATGGTTCAGCAGTTTTAATTTAAGAATTTTTTTGTTTTTAGTAGTTGTGAGATGAATTTCATTCTTACAAATTTTTTATAATTTTATGCTCATAAGAGGACAATTTTCATTAGTAAACAGCACACAATTTTTAATTACTGTTAAGAAAAATTTAATATTAATGAACTGAAGTTTATATACAATAGATATACGAGTATATTTCAAAAATGCCTCCATTGTTATTAAATAACAATTTTTGTATTTCATTTGTTTAATATGTGTATCGTATCATTAACTATGATAACTGAAAATGTTATGCAAACCACTTGCATCTCAGAAGTTTTTCACAAAAAAAGTTAGAATATCTGAACTGAAAATAAAACTCATCTTAGCGACAGCTTTTAATTTTTTTTTTTTTTTTTTTTAATTTTGACAACTTATGGTAACACATAAAACAATAAACAAGTTTTAGTACATTGCTTTATTAAAAACTGTTATTTTTTTTACATGTTCAAGTGATGGTGGACAAACATGTGAAGTAACATGACAGTAGATTTTCAATATTAATTAATGGAGTTTTCTATAATACATAAATTATGCACTAGTACATGATATTTTATGTATTTAACAAACGTAGTAAATGTTTTAATCTTTAAATTTTGTCACAGCAGCCATTTACCACTTTTATTATTAAATAACACAGAAGGTATTATTTATTTTTTAATGGCTTACAAGCACAACTGATATGGTCATTAGCCCAAATGGAAATTTGTAACAGATGAAAAATGCCATGTCTAACTGGGATTCAAACTCAGGACCTCTGGATGGAAAGACTGAGATGCTATCACTACAGTACTGAGATCAGGATTATTTAATAACGAAGAGGAAATATTGTAGAAGGCAATGTATACCGATAATTATTAGAACATAGAAAGTAATCAAATGATTAATTTGTACTGTGTAATTATGTAATTACAAATTATTACTTAATACTGTGTAATTATTTTTTACACAGTAATTAATTTATAATATCACTTTTGGTAAAAATGTGTGAAAATAATTTTTTTGTGAGCAACAAGGTTTACAATGTAGATGAATATACTGAACTGATGTAAAGCACTTGACAAAAAAATTTCTTTGCAGGTTTATTAAATGATTAATTAACCACACAAAATATGTAAACAGTATTACATACTTGTGTAGGCATACAATGAGTACATTTTTTATCAAATGAAAAAAATATTGTTTGATCAGAACTCAAACCAAGAACCTTAGGATGAAAACACTTATATTATGAAAGTATTATTATAGCACTGAAAATGGGAGTAAAATCAAGTTTTTTTTGTACAAAATTTTGCAAATTAATTTTTTTTATAAAAAAAAAATATAAACATTAATAAATAAAAATGTATTTTTTATACAAACTTTAATAAATAAAAAATAATATTCAACACCTTTAATATTAACACAACCTGTATGTCAGTTTGTTAACACCCAACACCCATTAATTTACGAAGAAATACAGATTAACTTAATTTGAAAATGAACAAAAACTAAGATTTTTAAAAGGCTTAAATGTATTAAAAAATCGCCAATTTTAACTTATAAATTACGAGATGAAATTTAATTTCTATTAACATATCTTAGAAGGTGTAGTTGCTTCTAAAAAAAACACAGTCCAATCAGTGGTGACCGAACAATCAAGCCTGCCTATAACATACAAACCTAACCTAATGCATACAAACAATCATATCAACAAAGGGACTATGATATGAAAACTGAAAGCTGTTTTTTATATGGGTAAAATGGCTTATAAAATGACTATAGATGAAGATTTACTCAAACTTGTAGTAAATTATCAACAAATCAATCAACAAAAATAATAAAAAACGAAAAGCCGCCATCACGTTAAAAAAATTAACCAACAAAACATTTGATGTTTAGGATGTCTAGTACAATTACAAGTGTTATAAACTACGTTATATGTTATGTGTATTAAAAGTAATCACCAACACATTTACACCTGAGGCGAAACTTAACAAGGCAATGCCATTAGTTCCACCAAAAAATTTACTATGATAATCCTACTATACTACAAACGTCTACAGAATCTCAACATAATAGAATTCAGTTAACAGATGCAATCAAAGATTTTTTTATTAACATACAACATTTAAAAACACTACATGAATGATAAAGCGAGAACTTCAAAGTAACCTCACCAGCTAACAAAAATAATTCTTTTACTTGCACTACCAAACCACACTAACACACACAAGACCCGACATGTTGGAAAACAAACTAATCCTTAATCCTCTGTCAGTCTCTCTCTAGGATTAAAAACCAAATACAAACATTTGCAATACTGTAATCTCATACTTATAAAAAAAAATCATGATTAGAAAAAAAAATTAAAGATTAACAATTAAATAAAGATAAATTAAACAATTGTAAAAAATATAACAAAGTACTACAACAGATTCGAAAGAAAAATATTTAAGAAGGTATTCAATCCAAATCTATCTGAAATATGAGAAAGAATTTTTTTTTATTATTGGAAGCAAATTTTTTTATTTTTCAATTTTTGAAAAATAAAATCCTAAAATTTTACTTCCACTCCCAACGCAACATGAAAATGTATATGCAAATATAATGCGTAATAAATCCCTGAGAATTACTTAAGCAAGATAATTTTAATGTTATGTTTGATAATCTTATTGTTAGTATGTAATCTTAATCTTATGCTATCCTGAACCAAAGACTTTATCTTATGTCGAAGTTTAGATTAAATACTACCACGTTTCAAAATTGCTTAGTTTTAAACAATTCCTTTACAATTTATTAATAATTAGTTTTTGCTAATGCTGCCGTGACAGTTATTACCTGTATTATTTTATTAATTTACTAAGATAGTATAAAAATTGTAACAGCATGATTTTAAATCTGAAAAAATTCTGTTCAGAAAGAACGCCTAATATTTTTTTACACAATGTTGGTGTTTGCAAACCTGTAATCATGAGTACCTATTAGATATACATTTCTGTACTACTGACAACCGCTTTAACCAGGAAGCAGAGTAGTGTAACTTTGTTTTATTAGAGTAAAATATTTATATCAACAGTAAAAACAACGAAAATTATTAAACTTGTATAAAATTACGAGTAAACTTAATTTTGTTTCTTTTCTAGTTTGCTTAAACTAAATATGGTTTATTTTTCATAAAAATACTAGAAACTGCAAATCTCGAACCATTTTGAAAAAAACATTTAAATTGTAAACAACCCGTGATTTTTTAATTTCTCATTTAAATTCTAAACAATCCTAGATTGTTTAATTTATGGTTACAAAACCTTTCAAGTCAACTTTGCATTAACACCATACTCAACTCTTTAATCACAATATTGCTAGCGCCTCCTCTGGCAAGTATGACAAAGAGTTGGCGACGCAATTTTTAAAATAGAAATTATCGATACCTTCCAGTTCATTTTATTATATGAATAAGAATAATTTTGGATATATGAATTGTGTTTAAGAATTCCGAATAAAAATGTAATATTATGGGCAAAACAGTTTTTCGATTAGGATTCTGTTTTTTTTTTATTGAAGCGCATCGAAGTCCCAGTAGCTACTCTAAAAATATTCATAGTTCAGAAGTGGTCCAACCAAGATCAGTTGATCTGATCGGTCAGAAACGACTTAACTAATTTTCATCAAATTTTAATGAAAATGATACAAAAGTATGTTGAATTTTTTGCATCAAAATTATATACATAAGCATATATGTATGTAAAACATCCCGTCAAGTATTTTTCACGATTTATTAGATAATTATACTGAACAATGTTCACGCGAACAATCACGCTTTTTCAGAATAGAAATTTGTCTCCGAATTTATTTTTAGAAATTGTGATCATTAATTTTTTTTTTACAAAAAAAGGTTATTTAGGAGCAAGTATGACATGGAACTCTTAGGAAATTCTTCAACTCTACGCAAAAAATGAAATAAAACCTGTTTGATGTTTAACTTTCATATTATACATTCTGTAAAGTTAAAACGTTCATTTGATTAGTCTCTTACTGCATGAAGTTTGTTTTATATTTCAATATAATTTTTTTCTCTACATATCATCAACTAAGTAACCCACATCATTATTTGATTTATTTTCAATAAAAAAAAACACATGGTACTTAGACCATAATTGACCAGTCTACCAGGAAAGAAATTTCAAAATAAGTTATATTCTTATTTGAAAATAACTGGGCTGGTTGAACATTAAAGTTTTTGTATTATAGTACATTTTTAAAATTCTTGTAAATATTTTATATTTTCCTTAAGCAATGTAACTTATAAATGTGGGAAAAAATTTGATTCAAATCATTGTAACAAATGACATCTACTTGGCTGACACCAATTTTGTCACCTGTGCAAACTTCAGATGCATGAAAGTTTGTGTATACTAACCAGGACCAATATTTGTACTTTATTTAACTTCAGTAACATTTAAAATGCTTGGGATGCAAGCAGCATAAATTACTTGAGTAAAAAGCCTGTTTCCATGAATGCACTTCTAATATGGAACTTAATATTCTTGAAGTTAAAAAAGGTACTGAAGAGGTATTGGAAGAACTCATGTAATCTGATTATGTAAAAAATTATTATGTGTTTAAGCTTGGCATATTTTGTCAATCTTAAATTGTTATTTGATAATTTTCTTTGGTACTTGTTCATTATCCTGGACTATTTTTTCTACTTTTTGGCTTTTTCAATTTCTTTGTTTATTAGTTGTTTAGATGAATATCTTTAACCTGCCACGTACTGAAGAAGAGAATATTGTGTTTCTTCAAGAGAAAGGCATGTTAGGTTAGGTTGCCGGCCTTTGTGGTGCGAGTGGTAGCATTTCGGCCTTTCATCCAGAGGTCCTGGGTTCGAATTCCGGTCAGGCATGGCATTTTTCACACACGCTACAATTCATTCATCTCATCCTCTAAAGATATACCTTAACAGTGGTTCCAGAGGTTAAAAGAAAGAAGTTAGGTTAGGCATGGCTCAGGCAACTATGGTCGATTGGAATGCGTATATGTGCAAAGCTGTTGCAGAGGTTCTTACCCAACGTCCGGTTCAGAAAATTGGCTGCAAAGTCATGATTGTAGTAGATGATCTGCTCTGGCAGAAACTGCAATTTTCTGGGGTAATCAGGAAGTCTCTCTCAAGGCACCACATTAGTTGATGGTTTATCTATCATTCATTCCATCACCTTGCACAGAGTACTGATCAAGGAGATAGGACAATAACTAGTCAGGTTTTTATTTATCTTTACCAGGTTTCAGTTCAGGGATTACTAATGCCCGAGACAAACAATCTGGAAACATCTAGTCCAAGAATACCCTATTATAGATACACAGAAGATGTCATTGTGCACTATCTGGTAGGTGTAATAACATACTGAGCCTGATATCATCATTTCTGGGAGTAGGGGGGAGTGTTTACCAAACAGATATTTTCTACCAGAAACTTATATCTACCAAACTCAGAGCAATACAATAAGGTAACTGAAACTGCCTTGAATGATCTTTCAAATGCAGTTGCTACATCAATTGTTGTAACAAGGTTTTTGCTGATTTGTAGTAAAATTAGCTGCGCTGAATGTACTGATCCACATGGTTCAAATCTTTCTCTATATAACAGATGATGGTGTTGTACAAGAAATGTATTCAACGTAATTCAACCAAGATTTTCACTTAGTACATCAGAAAACTCGACGGCAAACACCCTCACATTGCAGAGGGCATAGAGCATTTCAGTTGTCTGACTTCGTTTGAAATTACATAAAGCCCTATCCCGATCTCTTAGGGTTCACTTGCAGTCTTCATTGCACCAAGGTACAGCAGGCCGCCTTGGCTTTCCAGATGTTAAGGGGATGAATTCATTCGCATTATTGAGAATCCAATGTGTAAACTTGGCAAGTTGGTGGATCGCACTACTGTTCTTGTCACAATCACCAAAGGAATCCTTGTATCTGATCAGTTTGCTTTCTGAACCACCCATCTTCATGGCTGACTCTGAAGCAAATAACAATTACCGACTGGTTTATGATCACTTCCAAAGAAGTTTTTGGAAATGCATGAGGTATACGAAGGAACAAATTTGCTGTACACATTGACAGATCGATGCACAAAGATGTATCTGATTAAGATGATATATGAAACTGGAAAAACAGATTGGACAGATCATCATCCTTACTGATAATGGAATGTGGGGGAAGATATAAGTTGTAGACATTCATTTTGAATTTCAGTGCGACTGCAGGAATTTTTATTGCTGGCAGAATATGAGTAGCTATTATAATTTCATTCAGAAAAAACAGCTACACCCTCATATTCTCTACCCTCAGTTTGACAGTCAAGTCCTTTGCAGACGTATTTGCAAAAGGACACATCATTTTGGGGATAAAAATTTTATCAATATGGTTTTAATATTGAAATGACTGTCATGCATCTCATTTTCACGATTTTCCTGTATACTACAAATACAGGTATCCATGTCATTACTTTACACCTGGATCTTATTGCAGAGTAGGCAATTTAAAGTTTGGGTCTTGTTGCTGAAATAATGCTGTCTGCATTAACTTTAATTTATAGAAACCTGATAATTGTACCGAGTGTTCAAAGCAACAATGAAAAACTTAATCAAACTGGATTTCCTGAGAAGTGTAGATCACAGTTGCTATTTTGCTGTTGCTTGTGTTTGAAACACTGAATGATATCAAGGTATTAACAATATATTACGCTTGAGCATTTCTGCTTCTACCTGCAGAACCAAATATTCAAAGTGATACAGGAAGCTCTCTGGTTGAAAATAATATCAATAAATAAACAAAAAAATACAACATAAGAACATTAAAAGAATGTAATATATTCATATACTGATGAATGTACATTATTCATATACATTATAATATATCCAATTAAAATGTATTATTATTTATAATACACAACTATCACTACAATGATAATGATACAGAGACAATATTATGCTAAGAATATACTTATATTTAATATAAAAGTAAATGATACATTTGTATGTTAAATAATAATAAATTAGACAGATTAGATACTTTACATTTAACACAGGGTATACTGAAACTGAACATCACTTCAAATACATTATAGAAGGTACGTTTGAATTAGATACTTTACATTTAACACAGGGTATACTGAAACTGAACATCACTTCAAATACATTATAGAAGGTATGTTTGAAAACTTTTATTTTAATTGGAAGCACTGACAACAATTTACTCATAAGCATACTATGTTATATATGCTAAGTTTTGCAGTATCAAAATAACATGTTACATACAATAAAACAACATAGAAATCTGAGGAATGTAGCAAAAAAGTAAATAAATAAATAAATAAACAATATAATTACAATGAAATAATTAAAAACTTGTAAAGTTGTAATGACTACATAATATTATTATGTATTAGAAAAACAATGTTCTTTCAAAATAAATAATAAAATCAAACTGATAACAATATTTATAATAACAATATTACTATTTCTACTTAAGATCAAATAATAAAAATATTATGTGAAACACTCTTTTATCACAAGTCTTCATAACAGAAAAAAGAAAATCAATATTTAAGAGGACCACAAAAAATTAACTTTCTTATAAATCACTTCAGTAAGAATACAATAAGGATAAGAACATTAGTCTTTATTATGATACTATAAAGAAAACAGAAGAAAATTCATTTATTTCCCTAAGACAATAATAAATTCTGAATAAATGAAAACTGTTAAAAGCTGATAAATTCAGAGAACTTATTACATTAAGGAGAATTAAAGATAATATCTCCTTCAAAATACAGTCGCATAACTTTCTTTTTATCATTTAAAATTCTGATCTTTTGTAAATTAAATAATTTATGTATATATATATATATATATATATGACCATAAAACTGACAAACTGCAAGCAGGAATAGCCAAAATTAAAGATTATATTAATATAAACAACATTAAATTGAAAAATGTTCATAACTAATACATATTAACAATCTGAAAAATAAGTACTAAAATCATAGCATAAAATTCAATAACTGAAATTAATGTAATGATATACGTATTTTGTATTATGTGAATTCTAAATAATTCAGCTATATACTATCAGAACATGTTTTACATTTTATCACAATTTATTTTCAAGTAATTTTTTTAAAAAGACAACATAAATTAAATAAAAAACTTAATCCAGCAACAAATTTTATTTTTAGGGAAATGAAAAATAAATTTTACTAAATTAATCTTGAATTGGAATTAATATTTCTCCATTTACGCTCACAAGTAACAATAAAGAAAACATTTTTTAAAGGTGTTTGTTATATAGATAGTAAATAAGCAATAAACAATAAACCTACTTTTATAGCATACCATTGATATAACTGTCTTACTGTTTAAATTACACTATCAATAAAACCCACAAATGAACAACAATGAGAAAGTGTTTATATCTTTTAGAAGTACTAATTAATGCAAAGGTGATGAAAAACAAATATCATAATGATATTATTAAACACAGCCTAGTGAATAATAAAGTATAAAAGTGCAAAATAAGTACTGCACAAGAATATAACAACAACCAATAATAGTCACATAATAAGATTTCCAAGCTACCTTGGGCATTAATAATAATATAAGTATAATTAAAATATAGCTACAGGTGAAATAATATAATACAATAATTAAAAAAAATTCTGCGTTCAGTAAACACGATGCAATCAGTAAATGTTCACTCCTATTAAACTAATTACACCAAAAGTTTTTTCTAAAATATTTATTTATACACTGATTATTCAGGAACCATTGAAATACTTATCATAGATAAATCAACCATTTTACGTTGAAATTTAAGGTAGAAAGAACTGGCAGAACTAGTGTTCTTAAATTTTATAGTTGCACGTTTTAATTGTGGTTCCAAATCCACTTTCTGAAACAAAATAATCAAAATAAGATACTTAACATTTCAAGTATAAAAAAAATGTTCTAGTTAAAAAATTGGTACTTGTAATATGGAATGAAACTCTGTAAATTACACAGCTTAAAAAAAAAAGAAAAAAAAAAGTAATATGTTACAATAAAAACCGTAATTTAATAGTTATATTACTTTTTTGTTTACATAAAAAACATTAAGTATCTTTTATGTGCCTAATACTAGCTTATATAAAAATAAATTCAAATCTCCAGAGATCAGAACCATAAAAAAAACTAAAGTACATCATAAAATTTTTTTTTAGTATTTTCTTCAAATTTTACAAAACCACATGAACTTTATGTGCAGACTTCCCATTAACATCTAACTCCTCTTTAAGCAACTTCAAAAAATCTTTTGTTTTCTGCCAGTGGCTTGTTGCTGCTGTTTTTATCCTTGACAGGGCATAGTAAAAAGGTAGCTGCCAACAACTTCAGTGGGTAAGTCTTAATGGAATCTGTACAATTGCCATACAATATTTCAAACACTGCTATATAAAAATGAGGGCAAAATACAATATACGCTATTCACACAATATGTGTAATATTCACTCAATAAAGAAGTTAATTAGTTAAATTTATATCAAAACTTTTTCTCAAAGTTAAGTTAAACACTGCCACAAACATACAGACATTTGATTATCACAATTCAAATTAAAAAAAAGTTGATTTCTGTATTACTTAGTTAAGAAAATAATTAAACAATCACAACTGTGTTGTTTACATTTTATGAAACAAATGCAAATAGATAATTCTTATGCTCTTTATTGGTATATGGAATTTATTAATTCAGTACTTTTGACCAAAATTTAATGAAACAATTTAATAAATACAAATTAAATATTTGTATTATTATAAACAGACTATCCTCATAAAATTAGATAATTTCAACCTTTATTTTGAATTTGGAAAAATATAAATTACAGTGGTTCAAAATATAAGGCACTCGATGGAAAAATTAACAATTTTTTTTACGAATCTATATACTTTCCTGTTATAACAACAGCAGTAAATATATTACAACAGCCAGGAAAGTAAAAGACTATAAAAAGAAGCTTCTGTTTGTAAGGTTTGTATTCTTTCTATAATATTAATTTAAACAAAAATTTTGTAAGCATAAAGAATATAAAAAAAATTTAATTACTTGTTTGGGAACTGTGAAATGATGTACTAGACTATGCTTTGCCAGACAAGCCTATATCCTAATATTGTTATCATGATGACGCGAGATCCTCATTATATTATTACCAGATATTTTTACATTAATAATAAATAAATACTTATTCTAATTTGGTATTATCCAATCCGTAACTAATACTAATAACAAAACTGAACATCATTTCACATAATATATTATAATCCACTATTTTATAAATAGTTTTTATTTCAGTGATACTACAAATTTCAGCTATTGTCCTAACTTCATTTTCATGGAAGTTATTGTAGCGGATCTGTTATAACTTAAATTTGGAGAGGCCTTTAATATTATAAAAAATCTTCCTCTCTGAGATTCTCTTCTCTCACTGTTAATGAATTTGTTCAAAACATGTGACACTGTACTTATCACTCAATTACGACAGAGTGTCATTACGATGTAATCATTTCCACGTCTCAAGATGGAATGCTTTTTTCTTGGTCTTGCCATCTGGCCCCCACCACCATTCTTGCCTACCACTCAGTCTATGTGAGTTTGTGTAGACAAACTAACGCTGTGTTATTCATGCAAAAAATTTTTTAAGACAAAAATTATTTAACACATACAAACTAACTTAAATCCTATGAAACTTTTAGTCAAAATTTATAATGTTCACATGTTATATGCCTATCGTGGTAAAAATAATGTATTGCTACTAACTGACTCATCTACAATTTATTAGGACTTGAAGAATAAATAAATTAGTTCAAAGAACATCATTAAGTTACTCGAAAAGTATATTAAGATTGTAAAAATATAATAAAATATATTTTACAAAAATTTTATTTTACGCTATTTAATTGAACAAAAAATACTATTGTGATAAATCAAAACACTTACTTTAATAAATCGTTAGAAAATATTACATATTTAAAACCCAAATATTTGTTACTGAAAATCGTAACTCATTTCAGATATTTAATAATAAGCTATAGTTTATGAAGCGACCCATACTTTACTCACTTCTAGATATTAAATAAATTCCACAATCTATATTAAAGCTTAAAAATTAAATTTTCTGCATAATTTTTTTCTTTAATTTCTGTTAATGATCTGTCTTTAAATTTGTGATGCAATGCCACATAATAGATACAATCCACAAGGATGTGGTACACTATACGTTAGCAGTCGCAGCAAACACAATGGGATGCATCTGTTTGCATCACCAAACATCCATGAGTGAGCCTAGTGTGCCCTATTCAGAAACAGCAAATAACAAACTCCTCTTAATGGTTACTACTGCATGGAGTTCCACGGTGAGACAGTGCTCTTAATTGGGGAAAGATTATTGTTCGTGGTGACATCCCATTCACTCTGCTAGTCATCATGAACTACCCCCTTCAGAAAACAGACATGATTGTTAGAAGCAACTCAATTGGTAAAAGGAATCTAAAACAAGCCTCTTTTGCCATGCTGTCAGTGAACTCATTGCCTGAAATTCCTATATGGATGGGGATCCAGCAGAAATTTAATGTCGTATTATGTCCAGTCACTCACGAAATAACACACTGGATCTCTCAAACAACTGGGTGTCTGGAGTATATGCCACTCTTCACCTGTAAGGCACTCATGGAATCCAAGCAAACAAGAATATGTCTACATTTTGGGTTAACCAAATGTGAGGCCTTATTAATGGCATACAGTTCTGCAATGAAAATACTGGTGCTGCTGGGAAGGTCAAACATGTATGTTCTATTGCCAACAACAAAACCACAACCAAGAGAATTAACTTCCCTAAAGCCGTCCATATAAACTATAATATCAGGATTCGTGCTATTCATTTTGCAAGATAACCGAATTTTTGTTCTTTTTATTATACTGACAACTTGAACATGGATTCCAGCTCAACACAGAAAACAAAGAAGAGTCAAAAAAGAGTGGATGCATGGTGATGCTATTGACTTTGAAGATTTCTGATGAAAATGTTTATGACAGAGATGCAAAGAAATTTGGGAGATACTTAACAGCATGAATTATATTAAAAGTCCACAAAAACAATAATAAATATAATTATAGCTTTTCCAAGCTGAATTATCACAAAACTGATCTAGGCGATGGTTGCCTAGCTAGTGCAGGGTTATAATGTGCTACTCGTAAAAGACAATTGTGTGTGTATATACGATACATATACAATATAATTTTTTGTTTATTTTATAGTAATTTTTTAGCTTAATCAAATATAAGAATCAATTTTTTAATATAAGAAACTAATTTATGGAATAAATGTTATTTTTAATATTTTTTATACTAATG
>JAAAKQ030384567.1:0-25438 GCA_010016005.3 Zanna intricata
TTTCATGCGATAGTTGTTGCGTAGGACTTCATCCATGCCATTCAAGGTTTCAACTAAATCTTTTTTACTTTCTGCTAGAATTACTATATCGTCAGCAAAATGTAGCATCTTTATCTTTTCATTATTTTAGAATAATAACTTTCCATAACTTTTTTTTAAAATTAAATCGTTTTAGGCTTTGGTTTCTCCTAGTTCGTTTCATGTTTATTGCTTTTACCGGGTAAATAGAAAAATACATTTTCTAATTTTTTCTATTTCCATTCCAAAATTAAAATTGCACATCTAAACGTAACTCAGATTCACATTTAGATTATTTTAATGTTTCTCAAAAACAAATAACTAGAGTAATGAGTGCGTTAAATTATATCCCTTCGAACAATCCAACAGATTTTTTTTTTTTTAACTGAAGCTTAATTTATACAAATATATTAAATCTACCGTATTTATTGTTAATTTTATAGCGTCTAGAAATATTATTTTAACGTGCGCACTTATTTGGTGTTTATTATTTTAATTTTTAGATAGTTTGCACGTCAGATTTTTTTATGCAATGAACGCGGTAAGTAAAAATTCATTCTGCTTTAATAAAACTTCTTATCGTCATGCACATTGTATTTCTGTCATTTGAACTGCAGTACTTATGCCTGTGGCTTGCGTATTTTATTGCGATGTAGTCTAGTGAACGGAAAATGTGTAACAGATTACGAAAAATACTCTAAAAAAATCATTAATTGGTATCATAGCAACCTATCGGTAGCTGAATCCAATCCATTAATTTATGATTTCGTGACAATTTTTATTGTATTGATGAAAAGGATGTTTATGACTAAGTTTATTGACAAAACTTTCTTTCTTAACGATTTATTGTTATTAAATGTGTAGATAAAAAACAAACATGAATATCGTAAAATCTTGTCTTCTCTTCATTTTATGATCGGTGTAGTAACTCATTCTATAAAAAACTTATAAAAAAATTTTATGAACCATGAACTTGGAGAATTTTACCATTGCACTGCAATATTTTTTGTTGTCTCCAGAGTATTTTGTTATTCATAAAAACGGTTTTATTCTTATACTGATAATTTTTCATTGCTATAAAACCTCGAAAATTTGCTTAGTCCATTGAAATACAGAGTGATATTGTTAGCCTAACAATAATAAATTTTTGTATTTTTACGTGTTCATTATTAAAGAAAAATTAAGGTGTAAGTTTCCCAGGAATCATACCAAATTAAACTCTGCTATTATTTCTTAACATTTAAAGAAACTCTTTCTAAAGTAATTAATGTTTTATTGTGCCGGTTTTATGCATAAAGCGATTAAAAGTTATTAGTATTGAAAAAACATTCGTATTTTTAATTCGAACCTTTTTTTTAAACATCCTTTTTCTCTTAATATGGATGTTTTAATTCCACTTTCTATAACCAAAGAGATTCATATAGATATCAACTTTAGCTTAGGAAGAGTCTTTTCTTGTTAGGATATTGATGATTACTATTATCAATTGAAGTGCAGAACTTTTAATACGAAAATTTAAAAAAATAAAAAATGTAGCCCATTAAATAAATAATTTTTTTTTAAACTTACTTTTTTTCAGCAACTAACTTGCAACTTCATTATGCACGAGAATGAAGAACGAAAAATTTCGTTTTGATCTTGTTTGAGAATGCAAAAGAATGTATTTTGAGCGAACATTTATTCATTGGAAAACCATTATAAACATGAAAAGATTTATTTGGGATGGGAATTTCCAGGCAAAGCAAACTATATAAGAACTCAATTGTTGCGAATATATAACTCAAATTACGGAAAAATTTTGTCTGCAGATTTATTCTAGTCTTTTTTAGTATCTGAAGAGAACCCAACCACAAAAGAACACGGGTATCCACGATCTAGTATTCAAATCCTTAAAAAATAACTATCTCTACTAGAATTTGAACGTAACGTATATCAACAAACGAAACGAATATTTTTATTTACCAAAGGAAAAGAGAGCTGGTAAAAATTTCAGTTATAAAAACCTGTGAATGATTTATTATTATTATTATTATTATGAAGTTGAACAATTTCATAAAACAAATCATACTCATTTTAGCAGATTTTTAAAAAATTTCAAAGCACTTTTTTTAGTAATAATAACAGAATTGCCTTTTAAATGTCCAAACTTGTATTTGAATATTATAAGTTTTATAACCTTTGACTCTGAATATAGGATAGTTTGTAGTTTAGCGTATACCACATACTGAATAAGAAATCGTCACACTTTTTTTTTCTCATGTTTATCTCTTTCTTCGAAATTGTTGATCCTTAGAGTAAATCAGCATCTGCTTTATTTTGGAAAACTTAATAAGCCATTATGTATTTTTTCAAAAAGATCTCTTTTTTAAAGTCTTGAAAGACAGTGTAGAGATTTCTGCTATATTTTGTCCAGTTTAAATAATAAAGGTCATTCTACTTTCCTATCATGTGGTAAGTACTTTAAAGGCACGTATATAGTACGGTTAGGGTTAATTCGAGAAAAACGGTACTTCATTACAATTCCCGTAAATAATTTGAGACTTATGATTTATCAGAAAAATCTGAACGAAAATTTTTTAACAAGCAGTTGTCAAAATTGCTTGTACTGTTTGATCAGCGTTTGCCAGTCATTTAAGTCAGTTTCAGCCCTAAAACATTTTTTGCACGACCAACTTTTCATTTTATACAAAAAAGAAACTTTTATACAGTGAAATGGCTGTATTCTGGTTCATTTGTGATCTTATCCGATGATGTAAAAAAACAATTGTATTTGGTGGGAAATAAAATTCTTGAAGAGAAGAGGGCTGAAAGATGAAGGTTTTCTTTTAGAGGAGGGCTTTTAATTAAAAATTGACAATTTGACAGATGTTAAAAATTTTAATAGAGTTTCTCTTCTTATTCTAATTTATTGGCAAGTAAGATTTGATCGTACATAAAAAGTAAAACGACATTATTGGAAACGTGTAACTATGAATGAACGCCTCCCATTACTTTTACATTTTTTTCAGCAGTCGTTTCATACCATTCTTTGACATGCATTTTTAAGATTAAAAAGCAGTTAGTAATTATTGTAGAAGCAATAGTCTACATTTTGAAAAATTTTGCTTGAGTACCAAGTTCTTCCGATAAATGGATTAACGAAGGAGAACAGGTTTTAAATCTGATAAAAATTAGAAAAACGTGATGCAAAAAAAAACTAAAAATTAGGGTTCGCTACCTAGCGGTCGAAATGAGAAACTTCGGGCACAATTTTTAAAATTCGCATTTGATTTTCAAATGAGAAAAATATGCTGTTTAATATAGTACAGTTTTTTTAAAATTATTTAAACATATATATGTATAGTTTATGATATTCCCGATAACATAAGGATTCCAACTCGGGGTCATACATTTAAATCGGTTAGCCGTGAGCTGCATCGCTGGAAAAAACATATATACTCGTTAAATATATTACGCACAATTTTGTGCAGTCGTGCAAAAATTTACAAATTGGAACTGTTCTAGGTGCTGTAGAGAATTGATGGAATATATGTAACGTTATCAACTCCCACAAAATCCGGTATTGATTATTTTAATTATAAAGGTTCTACTTTTATTGTTCTGTTAGGAGTGGCCGATATTTATTGTTCTTTTATTTACGTCAGAATCTGTTAAAAAAAATAATCTCTTCAGATTTATTTAAAAATACTCATTATGCAAGTTATTTGAGACAGGGATCATCGGTTATATTACCTCTGGGCAAAAAAAAAGTTCTATCCTCTTTCCAAGTCTTTTTATAATTGATTCTGCATTTCCATTTCTCGACAATGTTTTGAAGCTGTTTTCTGGATATATCAAACTAACTAAACTAAAAAAGTAAATGTTTATTTATTGTTTGTCAAACAACAGAAACATCTATAATTATTATAGTTGGACAAAGAAAAAACCAAAAGAAAATTAGTTCTGCTATATGACAAAAATCTACTGAACATTAAACAAACATTTCCGGGTCATTAACAAATTTTTAACAAAGATTTTTTGTTAATAATACTTTTTTGGTGTGGACGTAGCGCTAGAAGAAGAATTTACATGTTATATAATTTCATCATTAAATTAAGCTGTTGCAATACCTCTTTTAATCTTGTGAAAAGCTTTTTACTGGAATTTGCAATTGCATGCTATAGTCATTTTTTTTTTTGGTCATGGTTTCAATTCTCCCTATGAATCGTTTAAAAATACGATGACAGATTTGTAGATATTTAAAGAATAACTTTTATTCGGTTGTCATTATTCTGTATCAACAGGTAGATAAATAGCGTAAGATCCATAAAAATTCAAATTTGATTATAGGTTAGAAATATTGATTATAAAATAAAACGTTTTGTACGCGTGGCCGTGGTTTAGAGTAATTTTTTACATTTAGTTCGTAGTACAAATTGTATAGATAAGACAAACAAATTTTTACAAATGAACACACAGATATTTGTACACTTTAAGCATTGCGTAATTTACAGATGGAGAAAACATTTTTGTAGGTTGCTAATTCAGCTGATATTCATACATTGTAATTTCTTTGTTGTTTTAATATTTTATTAAAGTATTACTGTAGAATGTGCAAAGCTAATAAATTCAGGAATGAAATTTTCTACCTAAACTCTGTTATTAAATATCTCCAGCAGGGGAATGTAATTGAAGCTCTCATATTAACTTTACTAAATAATATAATATAATATTCTTAAAATGCAGGTCGTGTTATGTATTTCCTTTAATAACAGAAGAGAAACTTGGAATGAGAAATAAAAATACTCTTGTAAATTCATAATTCTTATTTTCGTTGTCTTTATTTCTTGAGGATAGTATTTTTGTGTTACGTTTCGTATTATTGTATTAAAAATTCTTAATTTATATTTACAGGATTTGGTGTGGAGTAAATTGAGTTAAATTTGTGGAGTAAATTAATTAGAAAAGGTTATCTATTCAAACTGTTTTCTTTTTTCTTGGACTGTAATTTCTTAATTAAACTACTACCCTTTTATAACTTGTAATACATAAATGTGCGTTTTTTTTAATAATTTTTTGGTTTAAAGCAAAGTGTTTAGATATTACTTACGTTGAAGTTAAAAAATAAATACAACCACAAACAAACTTCATATTAAATTAACTGAGCTAGTATAAGAAATAATTTTTTTGCTGGATTTCAACTGTTTCTGAACCTTATTCTTCCTCTTCATTTTGCTCTTGAGCATTTGTGCCATTTGTTCCAGTGACACGATTTCTACCAGATCCTAAAAATACAACCTGTAGTGCAGAGTATTTATTGAGGTAAGAATGATGATAATAATAATGATAATTTGCTATAGTAGATAATTTCAGTTTTGGATGAGAGGATCCCAAACCAAATCAAAGGTTCCCAAATCTTTTTATCCTGTAGACCACTGCCGATTTTTTCTGTTTTTCGTAAACCCTTTTCTAGAGGTCGTTCCAAAACCAGTCGGGGAGTGAAATATTTATACTCGAGCGTTCCAAAACGCTTTAGTGAAAGCAAATGTATGGAAATATCAAGTGACAAATGCAAAATTTACCTGACAGCTGTCACTGTCAGGTGAAACTTTACACTGGTTTTGGTTTTGGAACGCTACCCTAATATTGAATTTTAAAAAATTCCTGAAGTTAAAACGTATTTTGACAGCTGACAAAGAGCTACTCGCGTTGGTAGGGTTTATCGCAAAGTGGAAGATTTGAAAATAAAAAAACAGGTTAAGTTTCTATTCATATGCCTTTATTAGTTAAAACGGCTCAAAATGTAAATCTAGTAACATAATTACATAAAATAATTCTTACACAAAAAAATAAACGCTTTTAATGGGACGGATGAACCTAATACTTTAATAGCAAATTTTTAATATTTAGCTTCAGAATAGTTAGGTTTAAGCTTAAATTCCTTAGCCAGTGATTTTCAATCTGTTTTTTTGTAAGAAGATTAGCGACCGTGCTGAAATCCCTTTCCACAAGGTATGAAGATGGAAAAGCTATCGAAACCTTTATAGAAACCTTTCTTGTGATAATGTAGGAAAAGTAACAGGTATACCTCCCTGAAGCCAGAATTGCTGATATCCCTTTCTAAACGACAAGTTTTTAACTTTTAACTTTAAGTTCTTCATTAGTGCTTATTCCAATCAACTCTTCTTGTAATATGACATCCGATTATTCAATATCACTATATGGAGTGATAATTAACTATGGTATTTCCATAGTCAAAACATCCTCAGACCTGGTTTTAAAGTCTTTGTAAAGGACATTTAAATGTTGAACGTAGGCCGAAACGTCATCTTGGCAGTTTGTCTGTGTCTAATAGGAAAACTGAAAATTCCCGCTGTCCAGTTAATTTAATCCCGCTGTCCAATTTGCTTTAATAGTTAATTCTGTCAAGTAAAGTTGAAATAATGATGCTGGTTTTTATTAAATTTAGGTAGCCATCTTGTAGTTACAAGTTAACCTCATTAAGTTTAGTAAACAAATCTGTTAAAAAACAATATCTGGTTTCCGTTTGATTAAATATTCTTTTAAAATGGGATGTTTAGCATCCAAATACTCTAAAACAGTATCAAAAAGTAAAAAAAAATCTTGTCAAACGTAACTCTTTTGATAGCCAGCGTACCTTAATGTGAAGAAGTAATTTTCATACGAAGAGAACTAATCGATCGATTCATCGAAATAATCGATGAAAGTTTTCGTCATTTCTTCACAAAACTACACAAATAACCTTAAAATTCAACGCTCCGAATTTTGTTTAGTGACTTTTCGACGAATTGAAGAGATTGGTGCAATATTCCAATCAAATTTTTTAGCAATTTAATGTTGTCGATGGATGACGCAGTGAACTCTTCAGCTAACATCCCAGGTACATTTTTTTTAAATGGCGTATATTGTTTTAACAATAGCGCCTAAACATGCTAGGTGCACCGTCTACTGCTGCTGATAATATATTCGATAAAGGATTAGCTTTTTCCATGAAATAATTTCTCAAAACATTAAATATTGATTCGCCTTTAGTGTCGTCAAAGTTTTCGCGAAGATCAGTTCTTCATGGATTTCTTCCATATGAAATGGATCCTAACGAACATATGAAAATAATAGGGCTTCATTATCCGATAAAGTTGATTTATCCTACTGTATGGAGAAAGGGGTCGTTTGCAGATAATTACTCAAGCAGCTGTTAACATCATCACTCATTTCATCAATTATTCTTTCAACTACGTTTTTGCTCAAAGGAATTCTTCTGAGTAATCATGCCGGTTTGTTGTGTAGAAAGGTTTTCTTGTTTGTTAGCAACGCATTATCATTTTTTCTTCACTGATTTTATATTGATCCCGACATCTTGGATGTAGAAGCTCTCGTGTACATTGCTAACTGAGTTTTCGGTATCGAAAACTAATATCCTCTGTTGGAAGTTGTGATGATAGATACAGACTGGCTACAGCCTTTCTAATAGTTGGAAGACACATAGAGTAACTACGGTACAGAAGGCATCAGTCAGGTTTACCTGTATTGAGAATAACGAAATTAAATTATACCTGTGTCTTTACACCGGTTGCTTACAAGTAAATATTGGGGTATTAATTTGTATAATTTCAACTAAATCAAGTAAAAAAGATGGAAAAATTTCATTTGCGCACATGGTCATAGATAGAATTCCATATGTTTCCTCTTGATCGCGTCACTGGCAAAGATGGTGACTAAAAAACAGGAAGCATCTGTATTTTGCAGCTTGTTAAATGTAAATCGGTTCTTCACATTTCTACTTCGGTGTGCTTCATGAAGAAAGTTTAATTGTAATCCTGTGAGGGCCAATAACATTTGTCGATTACATAAGCAATTTTAAATGACTGGATGTCTATGTAAAGGGAAGAGTACGGAACTATCCACGTGAAATGATTAAGGTGTCAATGAGCTTTTTCTTCACAGTCCTAAAAAATTTGTCAGGAAGGCCATAAGCGAACTAGCAACGCCCACGATTACAATGTGGAATGTTTTTAAGGAAAGCTTACGTAAGGTCGCATATCGATTACAGCTGCTACAGACTATGAAGTTTCCCGACTATACGTTTCCCGACTGTACGAAATTTTGCAGCCTGAAAATGATGATTTTCTTGATCTTATTGTATTGAATGGACATTTCATCTTAGCGGAAAAGTTAACACACATAATTTCCGGACCTGAAGATCAGAAAATTCCCATGAACTCTTACAGTATGAAAGGGACTCTCCAAAATTAAATGCTTTCTGTACGATATCCCGACGGCAAGTTGACGAGCCGTGCGTTTTTTCCGCTGAAGTAAGTTTAACAGGACTGGCTTATGAGGATATTCTGTTAACATGGATCTTTCCTCGACTGCAGTATGGAGGAGATAATTTTATTCGCAACAAGATGGGGGGCCTCCTTCCTGGCGTACTTTTTTCGGATTATTCGTTTTATCCCTGAAGAATATAATTTGCTGTGAAGAGAGAAAAACAAAATTTTTTGTCACCTAGTCTACTTTCTCTTCTTTTTGCCATGTTTTTATTATACTAAAAGCTACCTAGTCTATACTAAAACCTTATAAGTCCACTATTTTAAGCATTGATTTAGTTTAATTTTATTTCAAACAATCACTGAAACTACAAAAAATTAATCTTTTGAATAATACGCCAAGTTTGGTTTTTTTTTTTTTTTATTATTGCCTTTATTTTATGTTATCAGCGGTAGAAAAAAAATGCAGTAAAGTAGTAAGTTTATTGTGAGCATATTTGGTTAAAGAATAAATATAATCTGAGCTTTAATTCAGAATTAAATACTTGAAAATTTTCCATTTTGTAGATTTAGAGGTGAGTACATTGCTTACTGCCTAGAGTATTCTTTAATCCTGCTAATAATCTCCATAGAAAAGGAATAGGGTTTACTCATTACAAAAGAATAATTAACTGCTGGATTATTATTATTATTATAATAAAAAGATACATTATTTTTAAATTGTGTTATTGTTTATCGATTAAATTAAGGTTGCAGAAAATATTTTGTTCTCTGTATGATGAAATTCATTTCATTTTTGTTTGATATAAGATTCTTTAAATGTTATTTCAGACTAGATAACCAATAAACAATGTCTTGCCTTAGATCTCCAGAGCATATCTAAACATTTGTTTATACAGGAAGAATGCGACTTTAAAGTTCTTTGGTAGGCAAAGATTATCCTGTATTTTGCTGTAATACTTGTGTGCGTATACACAAACGCGCGCGCGCGCGCGCGATTAAAAGTACTTTCAGAGAATTTTTTTTCTCAATATATACAGTTTTTATACAAAAAACTAAAACAAACGCTCTATTTATTCCTATTTATCCGGACTTCACGCAAGAACGGCAGTGCTGATTTTAACAAATTTTAAAGAATAATTTTATCGTAACTGTGATTAAATATTGGTTCTCTCTCGAAATATTTGCTAGTGACTGCTCCCCTCCAAAATATTTGAAGATTTATTTTTGAAATTTATTACTATATATATGTTAATACATAACGTAATACAGATTATAATAATCTATTTCAGTTTTTAGTCATCTATGTCGGTTTGCAGATTTAGTTATTGTTTCGTTTGTATCTAACAAAAATGTTATTTTTATTACCTTCTGCAAATTGATTGCAGTTCTTCAAATTATCGTCGTATAAAGTTTAAATTATTTAAGTTCTAATAATTTGTTTATAATTGTTGCATTTGAGTAAACATTTGTACAGTAGACTTTATTTCTAAAATCATGAAGGTAAGTAAACCTTGAATGAACTATCTATTATTAAAAAGAATTAAGGAAATTCTTCTTTTTTGTAGCATGATCGTTGCTTTTACTACATGCTTTCTTATTTTCTCTGAAAGGCTTAACATAGTTATAGTTTTAGTCATTTGTACGATGTAATTTTGCCCAACGTTTAGAAAAATGCTATCTATAGGAAAGAATTTCGTTTTAACATTCTGGTAATCTTAATCTATTTAAACAATGGTATTTCTTTTATGAATAACATGTAATTCCTGTTGTTTAGTAGTAACAAATTACGGATTTTTTTTTGAAGTAATGAAATCAGAGAATTATCTGAACAACTTTGATGTTGAGTAAACAGTCTATTTATTAAGATACAAAGACGGATTGTATGAATTTAGAAAAAAATAATCTGAAAGTTTTTTATTTATAATCAAGGTCATTCAGTGTGTGCACCATTACTAATTTGCAAAATATTCAATCTGTAATCAATATCATGCTATTTTGTTGTAACATAACCATATCTAAGAGTTCGAATGCGTTAACAATCCTCTCCTTAAGGTCATAAGTATTCACTACACGAGTTTTGTAAGCATTATCTTAAACGAAACTCGATAGGAAAAAAATTTAATGAAGGTATATGTAGTGATCGAGATTGCCAAGCAATTGGAGAAAAGCAATCGGTCCAACTCATCCAATCCACCGATCTGAGAATGCATTGTTGAGGGATTCACGCATTAATAAACCCCAATGTGGCGACACTCCATCTTGTTGGTATATGATTTTGGCTTGTAACTCTTCAAGCTGAGGGCAAACGAACCATTCTAATAAGTTCAGATAGATATTCGCATTAATTGCCGTTTCCGCAAAGAAAAGTACACCATTCACATGATCGTGAAGCAGATGAAGCTGTCCGCACCAAACATTAATTTTTAGTATCTAATAGGTCAAGTGTTAACATGTAGGTTCTCCAATCCCCATATTTGAATGTTCTTATTGTTCACTTTTCCAGATACGTGAAATGTAGCCTCGTCTGCGACCTTTAAGGATACCTTTAAGAATAAGACCTTTAAGGAAACAATCCTTAAAAGATCTTATAACCTTTATAAGGAAACAATCATTATTTTCGATCTTTTCAATCATTTCAGCAGTGTGATCTTATGGTGTACTCTCTTATGGTAAACTACACTTACAAAACATCGTGAATGGTAGATCGCGGGAGATTTACCTCACGCGCTGAACTGTAATTTGATTTCCCAGGGCTGCAATCAAAAGACTGAGGAATGAGCTTAGTTTTTTCATGTGATTTTCTTTCTGGGCCTGCCTACATCCTTCTTATGTTCAAGACTGCCAGTTTCTTTGAATTTACTGTAACATGAACGAATACTTGTCCTAAAGAAAAGTTCTGAGTTATACCTAGCTCTAAATTGCGTCGTACCTTTTTTGATTTTTTTTCATTAAACCCCTCTACGCATTGTGCTTTCATCTGTGAATTTATGGCGCGACTCTCGTTACCTGTTACGTATGCAATCACAGCGTTTCTAATATTTGCCGAGGGAAACTTTATGACTTACCTTTTAATGAGATCCCGAAAATTTATTAATATAACTATTAAGATATCAAAGTTATTCACATAATTTTCGGGCACCTAATATATTATTAAACCAAGGAGAAATAGACTTTTTATGCGGCATCCCGCTCATAATACCACATCTTAAATTAATACACATGATTCTTAATTATGCATTACGAAATGGATGTGAGAAAACTATAGGCACTTATAATGTCATTATAATGACAAGTCTGCGTGATTTAATCAACCATATTATGATGTTTGTCATTAAAATGGACCGACTGAGAACTTGTATGTTGTATTTATATTAGATGTAGGAAGTGAGAGGAAAGTTTATGTCTGCAGATCAAATTGTAAATAAATAAGCAGAACTACTAATGATCAAAGAGAAGTAAATGTTGGTGAAGTAAACATTTACTTCATTTGAATTCTATCCTTTTGCGTGTGTTGCTATAACAGTATACGTCTAAGATAGATCTCATGAGATCTCTGAGAAAGGAATACATTATCCAACGCTGTACGTAATAATAATTTTCGATCTTTAACAAGTTCAATTTTGCTGAACAATTGAGTTATCTGTTTGCATTAATAATAATAGTGTTGTAATTACATACGATACTAGTATTTATTTCGTTTTCTATTCGTCTTGATCTTACACCTGTACCTCGGTGTCAATTCCGACCCTGCAAAATTATTTATCCGTGGTTGTTCCCTGTTTCATAACAGTTTTACGACGTATATTTTTAAAATATTAAGTTGTAAAATGATTTCATACGTCGTTCTATGATTTCAAACGTTGAACCAAAAAATGAGTTATTTCTTGTAAGAATAGCTGCAAAAAACTCTTGTAACTGTTACAGTGCAAGAAGATCTTATATCATTTTTTATAATGACAAAATTATTACACCTTTTAATTTCTGAACAATTTCAAGATTGTACTCCTAAAATAGTTTTGTTATTGGATCGTTCCAGTAACATACCAATTGCCTTAATAACCATTCCCAATACTCAAAATACCATTTTATTGTTCTTTTCAATTAAAAACATCGCAATTTATTTTTATTTTGTTAAATATGAGGTTTGAAGTATCGATATTTGCAGCAGCCGGCTTAAAAATCATTAAATCTGTCAAAACTGTTATGTAAAACCGAATGGTTTTACGTAACAGTTTTCTGCCATCAGATACTTGAAGGTCGCTGCTTAATTGCTACTATCTTATTCTTCTCGGTCACTGTGCCAAAGTTTACTCATAATTAATATGACCTCATTTTTCCGCGCCTGCGTTACTGATGTGTACAACATAAACGAATGTCTAGCTTTAAAATTAGGTTAATTATATATTAGAAAAGCCTCTGTTCACATAAAACTAAGTATTTTATTTGTTTAAGCTTTACCGCCCACTTTTCCTTTGAAAAAATCTTTGACTTGAGAAATCGTATCTTTGACACTGGATTTGAATAACTTCCTAACTCTAATTAGGCTATCCAACTTTGTCACCATGTATTTGTAAGACGAGTACACTTCACGAAAAAAAATACTAAACACATAATAAAATCTTCTCATGCTTGTATTGTCTTCTAACTGATTTATTTGTGAATATGGTTGGTAGCTTCTTATAGAATTGTTGAATTACATGTTTACTGTGTGCAAATGAAATGTATAAATATCAAACAAGTAATTTTGATATAATCCTAGGCAGAGATACTTCTCTCATTTTCAATTTTTAAATATATACAATGTTTTTCATTAAAAATTTGACTGCCAGAGGATGAAACTATTATTTCAAAACGCTCGTAGAAAAAATCCAGTAAAATTTGGTAAAGTGTTAATAATGGATGTATTTGTAAATATGATTAAATGATTTTAAAATGTTTATTTTCATTCCTGCGTACATTAACTCCTCCACCGTAAGAGACAATATTTTAAAGTTGTTATTTAACATTTTAGATCAGTATTTTTACAAAAGTATGTTATTGTTTTTCTAACAACATAAATTTAACATTTGTTTGTTTTTCTAACAAAAATTTTAGAAAGTGACTTCTTCCTAAATATTTTATTGTAAATCTTATTGGAATTTGTAAGTTTTCTCTGTGCAGGTTCGTGTGCCCTTTAAACATTTTATATGAAAAAAGAGAGCAAAATCCATAAGGTTTGCATTGAATATTATGAAAGCATTTATAATTTTATTTCAAACAATTGAATCTTGGAATTAAATTTACCATTGATTCATCAAGTTGGCTGTAAAGTTCATATACATTGTTCATAATAGTTTTATTTATATACAAGTGATGCTATGCAAGTATTGTATTATTATATTCCATGGCGTATTATAAATCAACAGAACCTTACAAAGAAACTCTAGTTATCTCGGTCTAATTGGTTTTGCTAACCTAAAAACTATTTTATTTACTTATCTATTCCTTTAATTAGTATGATAAAAAATTGTATCTATGTAATTTTTTTTTATTAATAATTTTACCTTAAATGTCTTGATGATTTAACGATACATACGGTTTAACTTGGACCATGTTCTGAATTTTTCTCCCAAAATCAAGAAGTGAAATATTTTATGACAGTCATAAAATATTTCTATTAGAAGAAAAGTATTTTGGACACAGTATTGAAAAATTTTATGAAAGTAGAATTTTATTTCAATGTCTTCTAAACTGATACCCAAGGAAAAAAATCTCAAAGCAATTACTGTTTTTTTAACCAAGTAAAAGGGGAAGGCGGTGGCCTCGAAATAAACTAATTTCGAATGAAGGTCGAAATGAAATTAAATAGATTAGATGTTAAGGAGTGATGTCTTAACAAACAGGCAGACAGGCTTTCATTTAAATAAATTATATAGACTGAGCTAATCGCATTCGGTTAAGCTGTGTCAATGTAGTTGTCCGACTCAATTTTATATCGACGTAATTGCAATTCAGATAAACCATTCCTATACAATTAGGTATCAGTTTTTATAATATAAAGCGTTACAATGAGGATTCTGTTAACAGTATTTATTATCATTACATTTGTAAGTCAAATGCTAACTATTTTACTTTTATTTAGTGATCGTTTTCCAGTCTCGGAATGAGATATTTATAAAAAAAAATGTTATTAAAGAAATATTTTATTCTTGCATGAAAAGATTACGAGAGTTTACGTATGTTCTTGTGCAAGCATGGAGTATATTTTGAAAAAGTCTGTCATTACGATGGTGGGTCTGTAAGGTATATATTTTGTCGTAATCATTACATTCTTTATTCGTTATTTTTTAGAGTTACATTGTAGTAGTGCATAGATAGTATCCATTTCGACATTCGAAATATTTTCATATGTAACTACCAAAAAATTAGTTAAAAATTAGATAAAATAATGATATGCATTTCGGCATTCTACACAGCCGTATATCACATTCGGTAATAGCTACTTTACGTATTATCTGTGCACTAATTTACTTCGTTTCATAAAGAAGCTAGTTTCTTATGAACGACTTATTCTTCTAGGGTTCTGGTTCTTTTTTTAAATCTATCCATATAATTAATACAACCAAAAGTCATTAAATACAATACCCGTTTTCTTTTTTTTAATAAAACCGACGCTAAAAATTAAAAGATAATAGGGCTATTATTCATTTTTTTACATTTAAATTTCTTGGGTAATAATAGATGAAATTACAACGTTTACAAAGTACAAATGGATGGCAAAGTAAAAATGGATATAAATGGCTGTCTAAATGATTCCTGAATTATGTTTCGTAGATAAAGAAACATAGATATATAGATTAGAAAACATAGATAAAGGATCTGGAAATAATTGGAATGGAATGTATCAAAAGGGATTGCTTTGCATCGGGTGTGGATTTTCAAATGGACATTTCGACCGTATGTGGCACGTAAGGAGGTGATATGGATCTCAAATTGTTTGTTTTTAATTTTGCTCTGTCTTTAAAAAGTTGAAATTTAAAGACTAGAATACCATCTTATTATTTGTGTACTGTTAGCAAGTATTCTTGCTAACAGTACGATATAGACGAATAAGTGTCGATATAGACGGACTTATACACTAAGTCCGTCTATAAGCTTTTTATGTTAACAAAATAACTCTGGCCAAAATGTTCTTTATATTTATAATATTTATATTTGTTTTCTTTAATATTTTATTTTCGTATATGATATTGACTACAGTGAATGCTTTTTTTTTCTACAAGTAATTAGAAGTTGAAAGGATGAATCAGTTAAAATACAGCTTATATTCGTGTAGAGTATTATGTAGTCGGTTTGTTGTAAGCCTACGTATTTCTACATATAAGAGTGTTCACAACATTCGTAGCACGTTGTAGAATGAATTTATCTTACACGCTGTGTTCTATTAGGGTATTCATATTTCTAGTCTGAGAGAATCTTTTCATTAACTAGTCTATTGTAGTTGGTCAAGCAGAGCAATAGCCATCCTACTTAGTCTGAGTCTCTTCCTTTCAAAGATGCTTTTAATGAGATGAAACCGAGTTAAAAGATTCTCCCTACAAAGAATTGAGCCATTCATACAGTTCCTCTCTTCTGTTTCCTGAATTCATAATTATTTCGCTTTATTATAGATTTTTATCCTCATGTCTGGCTGTTTGGGCAAAAGTAGTTATCAAAATATGTACCTTATTCTAATCACAGTTATTTCTGCGATGAAAGACGTTTGATAATATAAGGGTTAAATACGTGTAAAAATAACTAACTTTTACTAGGATTCGAAACTCAGAACCTTCGATGTCAAAAATTAACTTTTAAATAAGTGATTTGCGGCGACGAGTTTACCACTAGAACAGCCCCAGTGGGCTAAAACGAGATATAGGTAAAAAATAAAAACTTAGAGAAAGGAGGGCGGTCAGCTTACAATGCAGTTTATTGATAATGCAATTTTCGATTGTGGGTAGGAAGCAGGTAGCTACTTTAAATTAAAAAATCGTAGCCTTTAATTTGTCCCCATTTCAGAAGATTAAAAAAGTTGAAATTCAAACACCTGGGTTTTTCACGAGTTCTACTTCATTTTCAATAACCCTAAACAGTGTTTTAGGATAAAATCTGCAGTTAAATAAATTATTCTGTGCGCGGGAATGGTTCAAAAAGTAATATAAGCATGAATATCCTCCGTATTGTCACAGCCTATTAGAGAGACAGTAATATTGTCATTCACAAATTTGAAAACTTGCATGTAGATAACATTACTTTAAACTTTATTTCATTTTAAATAGTAAAGTAATGTTTCTACATTAAAAAGATAAAAAAATAAATTAGAGAAGAAAGCAACAGTTTAATCCACATATCGGTGAATATTTTATCTGCAGAGATTAAAATTATAGGATAACGTAATCTATGTAATTATTTTCTTATTCATTTATAAAATAGATTAGTTTGTGTTTTCAGGCTTTCAAATATATCTTAAAAATAAAAGAACCGAATTAGGAGACTTACAATTTAAATGAGACCGTCTTTCTCTTTTCTGTTTAGCCTTCAGTGCCAACGTAAGGTATTACGTCAGCGTGAGGATGATACGTATGTGAGATGTAGTCTTGTACAGTCTCAGGTCGACCATTCTTGAGATGTGTGGTTAATTGAAACCCAACCACCAAAGAACATCGGTATCCACAATCTAGTATTCAAATCCGAATAAAAGAAATTGCATGTAATAGGATCTGAACCTTAGAACCCTCGACTTCGAAATCAGTTGCTGATTTGCGATGACGAGTTTAACCAGTAGACCAAACCGGTGGGTTACGATCTAAATGAAACCCAAAAATTATTATTTTCGGGTGCATTATCTTTAGTAACGTGCAATGTTACAGTAATTTAAAAACTGATAATCATTTAACAAATTATTTTATGAAATTTTTTCCTAAATCCAAGAAATTGGATATCATCTGTTTTGGTTTCGGTGAAAACTTAATTAATTCACATTAATTTATAACTTAAAAAGAAAGGAAATATATTTTCATTTTCCTTCCTCAACATTTTAATTTCAAAAGTTTAGAACTTAAAAAAACAAAACTGTTATAGTTATCACCAATCTAATTATTTCAGATACTTATCATATAGTATACTGTTATTCGAGATAAGTTTATTACATTTTAGTCTTTCGTTTTGTTTGTGGTTGTTTGTTATCTTAATGAATTCAGTAATATCACATATTCGACATTTACATATTTTTTAACGGTTAAGTGACATGTTAAAAGTAGTATTCTTTATTTTTGAAAAGTTTTACAGTTTTTATTATTTTTCTTAAACACATTATGGGATGAATAAGCGTAAATATTTCTGATTTTTATGGCTTTTGACATTCGGAAATAATAGGAATCTCTCTTATAAATATGTAATAAGACGATAATATTATTTAAAAAAAGAAAAACTATTATGTTCGTAAATAGTATTATTCTTCTGAATAGATTGGAATTTATAATGAAAAGGTTAGATAACACTACCGAGTAGAAATTATATCGTTCGGAAGTGAGTTATAGTATACTACGAATAAAAAAAGAATACAATATTTCGACTACAATCCGCCCACAATTGATGTTGTAGGTGTGGCTGTATTGTATTGTTGGTTGCTTCTATAATGTTCATTTTGGACAAATATGAGTACAGTTGGTCTGTTTAAGAACAATGGTCCACAAGCCAATTTCATTCATACCATCAACGGTTAAAGATTGCAGCTTGCTTTAAACCATTGTTCACAGCTTCTAGGGTCACGAAGACAACATTTTTATGCTAGCTTCTTTTATTTATTTATTTATTATTTCTATTATTTTAGATTTCTTAACGTAAATTATAGTTTTACTTAGTGATTATTTTAGATCTTTCTTGGGATAAACTATTATTCACGTCGTTTTTTTATCTGTTACCTGTATTTATATCCCGATCCTCTGATAATCTTACGGTGGTAAATATTATTAGCGCTAAAATTAAATTCTCATTTATAGTTCTTATTTAACAATAATTGCTTTACATTAGTAAATTTAGCATTTATTGAGTTACGATAAACGCTCAATTTTAAAATTAAACCTGAGCAAACAGGATTTGTCGGCTATTAAAGTATTATAAATCTAAATGTTGATAATAAGCACATTCTTTTCTTACACACTTTCAATGATGTCTGACTGGGTTAGGAAATCGTATTTAAAATTTACATAAATAAACTGAAATGGAAGTTATTACTATTTAATAATAACTATAAAAACTAGAAACTAGAAAAAAACTATAGGGAAAAAGTTATGTGTTTAAATGCTAATAGATAATGCGACTTGCTTAGATGAATTTCTTGTAAATGAATGAAAGAGTGAAAGAGGGTGGAGTATTTTTTCTTGATGTTAACTATTGCCATATGAGCTTGAAAGTTTGTGCTTGATATGAAATTGGAATTTTGTAGAGTTGAAAAATCCTAAGCGTGATCGGGATTCGATCCCGGGATCTGTGAAAGGCCGAGGTGCTACAACTCCACCGCGGAGATCGTCACTTTTAACCGTTTGGTTAACTTAACTCTGTATTTTTTTTTTTTTTTAGCTTTATAAATGTACGCTATTGTCTTTCTGTAGGTAAGACAATCATAGCCTGAATTCAGTTCATTAAATAGTCGTACAACATTTCTTTGATCGTTAGTTGTAAAAAAATTCGAAAGAATATGGATGTGTGATATAATCTTATTTTATGTTACCTAAAAATAACTACTGTTTTAGTAAGGCCTAGTGAAGACCTAGCTAATATCTATGGTTATGTTGCAAGACCTAGATGACTAGGTCTAGTGAAGCTTAATTTGCTCAAAACAGTTTTAATTTACATTTATTTATTTATTTTTTTTTTGTTCTTTAAAATTTGCACTTTTATATCATTACTGTTGATTTTTCTGTATTATATCTGCAAAAAGTTTTTTTATAAATAAAAAATGTATTTGAAAAACTGTCTGCTTCAATACTGTTTAATTTTCTGTAACTTCATACTAAAACTAAATTGTATTCCAATAAAGAAGACAAAATATTCAGAGATTTATTTTTTTTTATAAAGAATTTAACGAGTCTTTTTACTTTAATAAACCGTTATTTATTTTTCATTGTTATCTATTGCTCAAATTGTGTGTTATTAATAGACGACCGCAGACATGTTGATGTTCTGTGGGGATTTCAATTTATTGTAATGAAGGGTCTGCTTGCGGGAGGGATGCAAATAAGGTCACGTGAGTAGTAGGGGATCTGAAGAGATTTTGTATGTGTGTGTGAATGTGTTGTGAGTTTCGCTTGTGCTAGGGAGAGGTTTCAGTTTAGCCACAACCAGATTATCATTCCCTCGACTGTTTGTCTTCAAAGTACAACTTCAATTAGTACCATGAAGTTACCCTTCGATTAGCACTTAAAACTTTCTCATTTCCATTCAATGAAAAGCTTGGTAACTGTTCAGCATTTTTATTGCCCATAAAACGACCAGTTAGTTATTTTATCAACGTGAAAAGCTTTCAGTTAATGTTGGTGGAACTGGATTGTTTATTTTGCATTAGATGCATTTTTTTATATTAATGCATTTACATAAATTACCAATTTGAAACTAGCTGAATTTCTTGATTTTTATCATAATAAAACCATGCGGCATTTTAAATTATAATATTTAACTATAGATTATCTCATGTGATAAAGTGAAGCAAACGATTGAGTCTCTATAATACTCTGAATTTATCCCTAAAATATGTAGTACAGATGTCTAATTTAAATATTTAAGCAGCTCCGTCCTTCTTTTTCGTAAAGTGAAACTATATTTAGCTTTAATATATTTTTTAATTGCCGAGCCAAAATGTTTCGTTAATTAGAAGTAAAGGTAGAGGAATACTGAACCGAGAGAAACTGATGGTGTAAATGTTCTTTTAAAATAACTACGTTATCTGATAAGAAGATAAACACACCTGGAGATTCTAAGTTTATATTTAAATTATAATTTAAATGTTATTTAGAATCTTTTTTTGTGTTACTGGTGATAATGTTTCTACTTAGTGTCACTAATAATATAGAAAAATAAATCACACACACCTGGTGACAATAGATAAATTCTCTTTCATATTTTCGATAATAATCAATCAGAATTGCCAATAATTTTAATATTAAAGTTCCAGTATAACTTTTGAAATAAACAAGATATTACAACATCTAATATGTCGCTATAAAGCGACTTAGTACAGCAGATGTTGTTAGGACATTTGCCCATTGATAGATAACCTCTCTGCAGGAAAGCAGATCCTTTACAAATCCTAAAGAAAGAAGATCCACTAGTAAAGGTAGCAGCATCCATATGGAACAAAAAACATAAAATTCAGTAAATTAACTTGCCTGAATAATATTAAATTTAAAAATACCTTAACCCTAAAAGTAAACAATGTAAATAAATGCATTACAAATATTGTTGTTTTCATTTAGAAGTGGTTTAAGAAACTGTTAAAAACGACCGCTCTCAACAACAGTTCAGTGGTAGCTGGGAATGAAAGATCCGAATTTTAGATCTTATGGAATCATTGCTAATTTGAATTTAATTTGAAGGTGTGTCATTTTATTCATTCATCTGGGAGTTCTATATTCAAATCACTCGCTATAATGCGAGTGATAAACTCCATTCATTTTTGTCATACATAAAGGAATATGATAGCCGTAATTTAGTATAGATTGTAGTTACCGGAGAAGGAATAAATTGTTATTTTTTTGAAAGTATGAGTATTTAAAAAATTGAGTGTGTTTTTTACAAAAAACCACATTACTGTAATTTTGGCCGTCTGCTTAAAAGACCAGACATTAGCAATGACTTTCGCTGAAATTACATTTCCCTATTGATATGAAATATTTAATAATATTTTCGAATATCACTTATAATGACGATTTTTTAATTGTACATATTTTTATTCGGCTCATGAAGTGATTTTAATGTATTAAAACTACTCACTTGACTAATTATCTTTTCCTTGAATAGTAGTTGATATTCAGAAAACTGTTGGTGAAAATCGTCCAAATTTGGTGAGGAAAACGAGTTAAGATTAGTTATTAGAATTTACTTGTAGTACTTAAAAAATTTGAGTAAAACGTCTTATATTAGAAAATAGTCTAAAACCTGTGTAATTCTTCAGTTTATTGGTGACACGTTTCAGAAATGACATCCATGTATTTTACCAAAAAGATAATTTTGTCTAAAATTAATTAACTCTTAGTGTTTTACTGATACAAAGCAAGTTGTTCAAAGACCTTCAAAATCACCGGCAAAGATATAATCCGATTACTTTATTTTAGCAAGCATGTTATTCATTTGGAATTGTCTACCAAAGCATCGTTCTCTCTCTTTTGCGAGGAAGTTTTTTCTGTTTCACGTTTAAGAACATTGAGCGGTTTTCCTTTTGAATTCTGTAGTTGATTTTTATGACTAGTAGCAAATATTTCATAAGAAATTAAAAACAGTGAGAAACTAATATCTTTATGATTTATCTTTTTTATTGGATACGGTATTCTTAATTACACCAGCAATTAGGTTTTTTATTCTATATTTCGTGTTCTACTATTGGTAGTAATTCTCTTAAAGATAGGCAAAATATTTAAAAATTTAACATTTTCTATAAATATTTTTTATTAAAATTTATCATTTGCTAATAAATAATTTAATTGAATTGTAATAACCCTCTTTCGAAGTCGAGAGTTCTAAGGTTCAAGTCATAGTAAAGATAAAAATTTTTATACGGATTTGAATACTAGATCGTGGATACTGGTGTTCTTTGGTAGTTGGGTTTCAATTAACCACGCTTCTCAGGAGTGGTCGACCTGAGCAACGGTACAAGACTACACTTCATTCACATTTATACACATTATCCTCTGAAATAATACCTTACGGTAGTTCTAGAGGCTAAACAGATAAAGAGAGAATTGTAACCTCCTTATTTTGGCCTCACTAGGAGTAGCAAACTTTTGTAAAGGAGTTGAATTACGTTTTCATATACTTGAACATACATAATTGTACTAATCATTGACGTTATCAATGTATAAGTAATTTTTGTAAGAGCTAAATCAGGTTGCATAACCTGATCTGAACATCCTTTGACGGTTCATTGAAATAGCGATTCTCATTTTTAACCTGTGAAACAAAATTTTGCTAACAGAAACAAAACGAAACAAATGTGATTGTAAACCTTTAGGATTTTCTTTGCTTGGACGTTTCAAATTGTTAGACAAATTATAAAGAGAGGTTTAATGATCCGAAGCAATTTGGTTTAACGTTTCTATGCTGCTAGGGATAAAAAATGGAGTCATTGACAAAAAAAATCGAAGTAATGAAATTATTAATTTTTTATCGTAAAATAAAACTTTGCTATAAGTTGTTGCGCCCCAGTTCGGTCCGATGATATGGATTTTACATTAGTACGGTATAAAAAAGATAGTTCGCGTCTAATTTCAATTGAATAATGAAATTCTAAATTTTCTTTTTATTATATTGGAATAAGATATTTTGTACTACTTTTCATATCATTTCAAGCTACGAATTTTATCAAATCCTAAATGTAATATTAAGTTAAGAGTGTCATCAGTCTGAAATTATGGTGTGATAAATTGTCCTGAAGCATTCAGTTTAGTTATTCTTATAATTTCATCATATTCTTATGGAAATTATGTTCATCTAGTAACAAGTGTAAGATGTCTGAAAACTTGATTGTTTCTGGGTTATTGTATTTTTTTGGCTATTATTTTTATGTATAATTGATTGTTATTAAAATAATAATTCACTTACTATTTTAATAACAACTCTGAATTGAGAATGTAATATGACGAATAACCAAAACATTTAAAGTTTAAATATTGGCAAAGCGTATTTGTTTTTTACATTCTTGTCCATGTAATATATTTTTATGGCAATAAATAATACCAGATAGGTTTTAAATTATTAAATATCCAATTGCTACTAAAACATTTTACCGCTCATATACATTCTTTCATACTGTTTCTATTTTCGATTATTTTTATTTAGATGCCATACGAACATAAATTTTTTTATCTGTTTTTTGCACACTACGTTCTGTTAACTGTAAAATTAATTTTAAAAAGCAGTTAACATATATGTATTTGAAAAGTTTTTACTTCACCCTCAGTATATGTATCTGTTTGATACATATATTTGATGCATTTGTGTGCATGTCTGTGTGTTTAAAGTATGCATAATTTTTAATTAATATAAAATAGCAGTAGGAAATTTTAATTTTTTAAAGTGCAGAAAGAATATTAAAGAAAAAACACAAAGCATTGATAGGCTTAGCTCTAAGTTTTTCAGCTTAAAGGCTTTTAATGCATCCGTAAGTAATACTCTTAAAAATACGTGACATGCTTACCAAAAAAAAAACAACTGATTTACCATCCAGTTTAAAACTTGCATCCGCAAGTAAAGACATTTAAAAAATAAAGTAATTTTTTTAAGCCTCTCACCCTTCAGCTTCTTCAGATTCTTGGTATAATAAATTTTTAGATTATTTTCGTGAACACCAATTAATTTTTGTATAATTTTTGAAACTAATTAGGATAGTGATGTTCACAAGTTTCTCTTTCCATTTAATAAAAGGGGAAAAATTCTTATAAATTCTCTAAACAGAATCTGGTAAATTATTTTTAAAAATGTGGTGTTTGAATGCTTCCTTATTCTTTTAATAGTTATAATTTTAGTGCACTTTCAGGTTTTATAATGCTAATTTTACAGGCTTGTTTTTGGGCCATTAGGGAGCATTTTAGAGAATTTTTATGACAAATTTGCATTATTACTCTCCTCTTTTGAGTGCTGACGAACCCACCGAAATCTACACTATCTTGGGGTGGTAGATTTAACAGATTTTGGATTAATTTTACAAAGCGATTTGTTTGAACCCAGTAATTCTCTGACTGTCCGGAACTGTAATTACATTTATTCAGTTTTATTCCAGTTAAAAGTATAATGTATCTTAGCTTGAAAAGTAGTCATAACTTTTTCTATCTAGATAAAAATTTTCACTGATACTTAGATTTAGAGCGTTTTCAGTAGATTTCAGCTGTACTTTGATAGTTTATCGAGAGAACCACCATTATAAATCATTAGAGAGTTTATGCCATAAGTTTATGTCATAAACTGCTTCATATTCCTAAATTATACACTTTTTTCAGATCGTCTAATCTCTATTTCTATAATTGTTTTTCGGTGAATGATTGCATATAAGTTTATTATGTTGAAATACAATTGAAAAATGATATATTTTTTTTAACGGCGAATTTATAAGTTTTAGTCTACTATGAATCTAAATGTCTTGTGATGTAATCAGTTATTTCTTGTAACATTTTTTCCTTAATAATTAGAAGGATCATAAAGAATGAAGGAATAACTCTGTTTAATTCATGTAAAATGAATAGGAGCCTAGTAGAGTTGCTTTTCAGATAGTACGGAGTTGCTTTGTTCTGACCAAGGTTTGAAGGACTCTTCACTTCAAGATCCTCTCTGAGGCGTTGTTCCGAGTGCCAAGTTGTATTTCGAATTGCTGTCCTTTGTCGAGCAGTGTGTATCAGCTTTCACAATATAGTAGTGTTTTACGCCAACAAGTACATATTCTTACACCACCTTTATCATGTACAAACGAATGTGGTTACTTTATAAAGTCGAAATTTATCCGTTCTTGCATTCTTACTAAAATCGAGCCTAAAATATCTAGGTTGGGTAATTTTGAAAAAGTTTTCGGTTTAATGTCTTTAGTAGAAGTTAATTATCATGGATATAATAATTAAGTTTTATATTATTGTTAATTCTGATCCTCACAGTTTCAAATTAGTGTAATCAAGTTAAATCATCTACAACGGACAACTAAGTGTACAAATGTATACAGAAAAATACCGAAGTATGGTGAAAAATAATTATAAAGTTATCATAATATTTTATATATTTTTTTTGTCTTCAGTCATTTGACTGGTTTGATGCAGATCTCCAAGATTCTCTATCCAGTGCCAGTCGTTTCATTTCGTGATACCTCCTACATCCTACATCCCTAACAATTTGTTTTACATATTCCAACCGTTGCCTGCCTGCACAATTTTTCCCAT
>JAAAKQ030384678.1:0-10879 GCA_010016005.3 Zanna intricata
GGACAGCCTTCTGCTGAGTCGTCGTGCGTCCCTGCTTGCGGGGATGGGCGGCGATGATGACGCACAAGGACTCCCAAGCCTCCGACTGATATACACTTACACAAACACGGAGGAGTCGAGAGGGAAGGACAGCTCTGACCTCCGGCGTGAACACATAAGCATGCACATACACACATACGCAAACTATTAAGTTGTTACGACAGTGAACCGGTGTCGGCTCTTGGGGCCATAATAGGGGAAGGCTTGCCTTCCCTGTTAAGTAAATAAAATAAAAGATAGATTTGCAGATAAGTCAAAGAAAATAAAAGAAAGATTCCCAATAAGTAAAAGAAAATAAAAGTAAGAGTTCCCGATGAGTAAAAAAATAAAAGAAAGATTTGGATTTTGGATTAATAAAGATGAAAAACCTTGTTTCCTTTCGGTTCCTTCCTGTGTTTCTACACTCTAGAATACCACTAGAGTGAGTTGCTCTTCTCGTGGGCTGTGCCGTACTTTATTGGAGGTCCGGGCAGGGGGAAAAAAAGGTATAGGAAACGGAGTGGGTCAGACCGAACTTCATTTGACAGCTGGCTATCATTTGAACCTAACATATATGCAAAAAGTGTTGGAATTCTTATACTCAGACGTAAGGTATTTGCGCCATAAAGATGAGTGAACTTTCCGCAAAACTGCGTTATATTTTACAATTTTATTTAGATAAAGGCACAAATGCTGTGCAGGACCGTGAAGAAAGTTGTATGTTTACGGGCAAGACACGTTGCCAAAAGAAACAGGCAAAAGATGGTTTCATCCCTTTCGTTTTGGAAATTTTTAAGTCCAAGTTGCTCCTCATAGTAGGCGACCAAGAAAAAGTGTATGATATTCTGGCAAAAGTTGAGAAAGACCGGCATGTAGGCAGTCATGATTTCGCCAGTGATCTAAAAATCCATCGCCAAACAGAGTTAAACCATTTTTAGAAACTTGGTTACAAAAATAATCTACTTTCAGATGTACATGATCTGACTCAGAAAAATGTACTCACCGAATTTCTATCTGCGAATCTTTACTGAAATATAATGAAATCGATCCACTTCTGAAACCGTTGATCGCGAGTGATGAAAAGTGGATAACCAACGACAACAACAGTGTGCGAAAAAGATCGTGGTCGAATCGAGAGAACCCTCAAAGTCTGTGGTAAAGTCCACACGGACGCCCAGGATATGCTACGCGTTTGGAAGGGCATCGTGCATCACAAGCTACTGCCACAGGTAGAACGGTAGACTCAGACCTGTACTGCCAATAATTAGCGTGATTACCCTAGCAATTCAAAAGAAACGGCCTGAACTAATCAACAGAAAGGGTCTCGTACACCACTTCACAACGTCAGACCGCATAACCTTTAACGATCAGTCAGAAATTGAGAGAACATGACTGGGATATTTTAATGCATCCACCGAATAGCCAGACCTGGCATCGTCAGCTTATCCTTTGTTTTGGTCTCTGCAGAACTCGCTGAATGGTGCTATGTTTCAAAAGAGGCCTATGAAAACCACGTATGTTTTGACCAGAAACCACAGAATTTCTAGAGCGACGGGATTGTGTGTGGCTGGAAAAATGGCAGAAGATCATAGAAAGAAATAGTGCATATCTGGTCTCATAATGTTATTTCTGAATATCAATAAATGTATTCTCAGTGTTGGACTTTAAAGGCTTAATACATTTTTCAGAAAACCTGAATATAAGTTAAAGTAAGTAATTTCAGTTTTTTGAACATTTTAAGTAAGATATGACAAATATTATGAAGACAAATAGCACCCAAAAGTCATTAGTTATCGCTCCAAACAGCTTCAACTTACTGGCAATTGCCAGTAGTTGTGTTCTCGGTCCTTTGCTTTTATTATTATTTACTAAAGACCTGCTTCAAAATCTTTAGCCACTCATTGTAACCCTTTTCGCAGACATTATTGTATCTGAACACTATTATAATAGAATTGATAATTCTCCAATAGTAGCTCAAAAAATTATTCACTGGATGGATTGTAACTAAATAAATTTAAATACAGTTAAAACCGCGTGGATAGAATAATAATGATAGTGGTTTTTGTTGCCCACAAAGCAGGATTCTTTTTAATTTCTTTTATTGCATGATAACTTTTAGTGGGACGATAAAATTGATTTCGTTTGTAACAAAAGTTGGTTTGCTCTGAAGCGTTTTATTAAAATGTTTGTCATCTTAATTAAATTTTTATTATGCTTAAATATTTACCCGTAGAAAATATAACATTATCTCTTGGGATACCCTCAAAATCAAAACGAATTTTTAAGAATAATAAATGAGCTGGCAGATCAATATCTGGTACCCATATTTATGAATCATGTAGACAGACAGATATTTAGAAAGTTAAATATGTTAACTTATCTTTTTGTTTATGAATGTGCGGATTCGCAACGGTGGCATGCTAGCCGAGGCGAGACTGCAATATGTCTACTAATATATCTAGGTTTTCAAAGATGAACTCCGGTAAAGTCCATCAGGGCTACTAGGTACGTAGAGGGTGGCGTGGTGACGGGAAACGTCACGTGGTGGGTGTCTTTCCCTTCGGCGTCAGCATGTTTATGAATGTGCAATGTTATTCTAAAAAGAATAGTCACGAAATCTTAAAAAATAGCAATAACTATCTTTTCCAAACCAGAGAACAATTCAACACAATATTTCAGCTTACAATAAAATACTTATTACACTTCCGTTGCCAAAATAAATTCCCGAACCATTTAAAAAAAAGGTTCGTCACCTTTTTAATATTTTATATAATTTTAATATTTTTTCTGATACTGATTATTTATTCTTACATTATGAAAAAATAACGATACATGAAAAAAATTCACAAAATCGATATTTTTTTACTTTGTTCTGCTTCCCCACTACCAATAACACCTCCAAGAAAATTTTCTGATTTATGTACATTTTCTACGTAAAGTAGAAGAAACTAAAAAAAATCCACTTAAAAATGTTCAACCAATAAAAAGCTATCTAAATTTTCTTTTTTGGTGGTGGTGGTGGGAGGTAAATTATGATGAAATTTGATTGTAATATTATTATTAAAAGTTTAAATAAACCCCGAAAAGAAAAAGTTTGAAAGAACTCCTAACAACGATATTTTCAAACTTTGATAGGCTCCCCTACCCCCAATATTATCCCCAAATTATATATTGTTTTTTGGGGGTCTTTGCATTACTGCTTTGCCTAGAAAAACACAAAAAATTTAGTTAAATATGTGCAATGTATAAAAATATAGCTTTTTTCGATTTTAAGGGAAGGATAGAATGTAGGGGACGATTTTTTTTAAAATGGTATGATAAGAATGTACTCATGGGTATGAACTTATAATATAAAGTGGGGTTATGTTTGTAAAATTTTGAGAAAATTGACACCAAATAAACTATCTAACCCCACCCTCTGGAAATATTGACCCCAAATTTTTACGATTTATTTTTAAATTTTCCCTTATATACGAATCTCTGTCCCAAATTTCATCAAAATCGGTTTATCTAGTCAAAAGTTATTAAGCTTCAAACACGTCAATATACGTACATAGTACGTACGAACATTAACCCCCACTTTTTTTTTTCTTTTGCGGTCTCAGAGTCATGAAACGTCGAAAAACGCAAAAAAAAACTACACCTCATTTTTGGACTGATTACTTTCACTTTGCAACGTTCTTTCGCTACACTCAACATATATATATGTATATATATAATATATATATATACACACACACACAAAGTTCTTTTTTGTTCTATTAAGTATCAAATTTCGTGACACTTAAGCGAGTTGTGGCGCCATAAAAGTAGTTTTATTTATTTCTACCCTTGTTCATTTATAGACATCTGTTCGTGTTCACCTTATTTCAACCTTATTTTTATCTATATATAAAAAAAAATCCTTAGTAAATTATGGTATATACACTGTCAAGAGTTCTGTTTTATAGCATCTTCTATTATACAAAAACAGAATGTTAATATACATTTTGTTATTCCGATAATAAATCCATTTTTTATTTAAATTAATAAATATTTTAATACTTAGTTATTAGTAGTTATTTATTTTATAAAAATAAAATTTAAGTGGTATCAATATTGCTGTCATTATCAAATGTCAGCAGAATTCGATCTGAAATTACACGCATTTTTGTTGATTTTGATAATTTTCTGAAATCGACTTATTAAACGTATTTAATAAAAATAGCTTGAAACGCTTTATTTCTTACCAATTTCTTCAGTAGTTTAATTTCCAGTATGGTTCTCCTTGATAATTTTCATTTGTGGCGGAACTTCAAGTTGTGAGAATGCAGTTTTCCCCTTTTACCCAAGACCGTTTAATATTTTTATTATCACATTATTTTAAATGTTTAATGTGTATTATTTTTATTAATATATTGAAACAAAAAAGTTATTACATTTTAATTTATTTATTTGTTCATTATTATGAATGATTAATATAAATTTGAACAATTACCATCCAGATTATTATTACCGGGTGTGCAAAAAAAAAAATTTTTTGTTTTATCATTTGAACGACATTTACAGTACTGATTTAAGCCTAAAATAAAAGAGCGAAAAAGACCGTTTTAGCTGGACCTCATAGTCGTAAATTGATACCTTATCTTTCCGCTTGGTAGTATCGCTAACAAAGATAATGACTCGTGAATAGAAAGCCTTGTGTATTTTTCAGTTTGCTAAATCGAATTTGTAGATACAGTTCAACGTGTGCTCCACTTGAAAGTTTAATTGTGATCCACTAAGTGACAATAACTGGCCTCCGTGGCGCGAATGGTAATGTCTCGGGCTTTCATCCGGAGATCCAGGGTTCGAATCTCGGTCAGGCATGGCATTTTCACGCACGCTAAAAATCATTCATCTCATCCTCTGAAGGTATACGTAACGGTGGTTCAAAGGTTAAAAAAAGAAAAGAAAAAGGTGACAATAAAATTCGTCAATGGCATAATGCATAATTTGAAACAACCGGGTGTCTGCGTAAAGGAGAGCATGGGACTAGGGAAGTCTGAAGAAAATTTTGAAAGCGTCAGGAGTTTTTCCTGCGTAGTCCTAAAAAATCTGTAAGGCAGACCAACCGTTAACGGAGGGGCGGGGATGAGAGTATGAAATGTTTTAAGGAAACGCTTACATATGTGTATATGCCGTTTACAGTTTTACAGGGTTTGAAATCTACCGAGTACGCTATGCGTACCGACTTTATAATCAGATTGTTGCAGGTGAAAGATGACGGACTTTCTCGATAGTAATGTGTATAATGAGGAGTCAACATTTCATCTGAATGGAAAATCTAATATACATAACGTCTGTATCTGGGAGGTCAAAGAATCCTCAACTCTTATGCGAGATAGAAAGAGAATCCCCAAAATTAGGTGTCTTCTGTGCAATATCTCGACGGTAAGTTTACAGCCCGTTCGTTTTCGCTGTAGCACCATCACAGGGATTGCTTATTTGATTGTTGCCTACGAGCACACGGCTGTTTCCTCAGCTGTAAGATGGACCAGAGAATTTTATTTGACAACCAGCCGGTGCGCCTCCTCATTGACATACGCGATCTGTTTAATTACATGTTTTCCCTAACCGTGGATCGATCGCCGTGGACCTGACGACAGAGCTTATTTGCGGTAGCCTCCAAGTCGTCCGATCTGACCCATGTGATTTTTTTCCTTTGGGGTTTTGTAAAGAAAAAACTTATGTTTTCCCTTCCACTCCATATTGATCTACCAAATTTCAGCCACAAGATTAAAGAAGCTTTAGCTTTTATTACACCGGACATACTAGTTAAAATATGAGACAAACGCTCCTATCGGTTGGATGTATGCCGATAGACAAAAGGTGCTCAGATTCAATACTTGTAAGGAAAACTAAGAGTTTTTTTTTTCTGTAACTCTTAGAGTTATAGTAAATAAAAAAGTTTTATTTACTATTCATTATTGTAAATCGAAGTTAACAGATCATTCATAGCTTTAAAATTTCGTTATTCTTTTTTTTATACACCCTATTCAATAAAAATTGAAAATATATATATACTTCCTGGAAAATTTATTTTTAAAAGTAAGTTGTTAATAAAAGATAATTGACATACAAAAAGAAAAAATGGTAACACAACATTACATTCTGATTTCATCGTTTGAGCTTTCATATATAAGTATAAATGCCGACCTCCATCACAGAGTGGTAGAGTCTCAGCCTTTCTTTCAGAAGATCCTTGGTTTGATTTGAGTTAGGCGTAATTTTTTTTACACACTATAAAATTTACATTTTATAAACCGGTTATAAGCTTCAAACTTATGTGATGAATTAATCTTCAACCAAAAGTAATTATATATCATTTATATAATAAATTACTTTTTATTACATACGCATATATAAATTATATTTATTTTTTTCGTATAATACTCATTTTTTTTTTTGTCTTCAGTCATTTTACTGGTTTGATGCAGCTCTTCAAGATTCCCTATCTAATGCCAGTCGTTTCATTTCGGTATACCTCCTACTTCCTACATCCCTAACAATTTGTTTTACATATTCCAACCGTTGCCTGCCTGCACAATTTTTTTCATTTACCTGTTCTTCCAATATCAAAGCGACTATTCCAGGATGCCTTAATATGTGGCCTATAAGTCTGTCTCTTCTTTTAACTATATTCATCACAGTAACTTCAAAGAAATCAATAATTCGGAAAAAATTGAATTTTTTGGGGGCTGGTTCTTTTACTCGTAAATCCTTGGAATTTATTCAAAACAAAACTTTTTCAAAAAAATGTCATCTCAGCGGTGAGATGTGATATTTGTTATTATTCTGCAGCTGGAAAGATAATATTATTTTTATGGAGTTTTTAAAATCAATTTAATTTCCTGTCCAACTATTTATCCAAGATCATATTTAGAGTGCCAATTATTAAGTTATTACCTTAGCACAGTGAGCTACTGATGTTATTAAAAACAATTGTTCTTAAAAAGGTTTTTCAAATTTAGATGTATATCTTTTACATTGTAGTAAAAATATTTTAAATTAATTTACTAATTTTTTAATTATTCACATTTATCTTCTTTTTTTTTATCCCTGCCCCCTGGGTCGGACCTACATTTAAGTATGGCGCAACCTAGAGGGTGTCCTGGGGGGGGGGGAGAACCGGCTGTATGTCCGGCATGGCAGGTCAGCCTGCCGGGCCTAAATCTGTTATTCTTGCCTGCCTCTAACATTCTATATTATTCTTGTCTCCCTCCAACGAGGGCGGAGAGATCCGGATCCGGCTATACAACTCCCGGGCCGCACCCTCTCCGCCGGGTCTCGGTCTTTTATTTCCCTTGTCCACTGAAATGAGGAACGCCCACACGGATATGAGCGCCCTCCACCGGTTCGGGTCTTTTCCCCCAGTTTCGATTTTTTTTTTATATCGTCCAGATATAATATTCTTCTTCTTTCTTCTACAAGATGGTAGTTACTAACTATGCTACGTTGTTCCATGCTTGTTGACCGCTCGTCATATGTGGCACTGTGTTGTCAGGTTTCAACCATTCTAGGTCCGCCCTTTCTTTAATAATGTCCCACCTTGAGCATTCAAAGAATCTGTGGTGAAGAGTAACCCTATTGCCACAGTAAATTCACTTTTTTCTTTTTGATTCTATGAATACTCTCCGAATTCCCCGTAGCCAGAGAAGAGTTGCGAGACATAATTGATGTCTCTCTGGCCCCTTCCAAACCACGGTTCCGATCTGGGAATTGATCTTTTGGTCCATAAACCAACTTGTGTTCTGTCCAGTTCTCTTGCAATTCCTCGATAGTCATAACGGCGACGTCGTCTTTTGGGATATTCTCGTATACTCTTTTAAATTGCCTTGCACGGTGTTTAATCGGCAATACTCCGGCCAGCACAGCAGCCGCCTCGGTAGAAACCTTTCTGTAGACCAACCTGACTTTTAAATTTATTCTTCTTTGTCAGTTTCCTGGTGTTTCTTCTCTCGTTAAAGGCCCTGAACCATGCTTACTGCATATAAAACTGTGGCATCTGCAATTTCTGTTTCGCAAATCGCGGGCCCTCTCTCCACCTCATCAGACGGCTCAAGGTGTTGATATTTCGCTGAGCTTTCTTCATTATAGCTCTTCAACTAGATGATGGCTGAAAAGTCCATTCTGTGATAGCCATACTCCCAAGTATTTGATATTGTACGAGAATTCTATTAGGGCATAATCCACTCCAACTTATTTTCCTTCTGCCTATAATGACAGCATGTGTCTTATTTGCTACCAAATGAAGACCTCTGCTTCTCAACCAGACGATTTGCTTTATCCTCTACTATGGTTTTATTGGTACCCTGGATCAGTATCGCCAAATCGTCCACATATGCCAGTGCTTCCTAACTTTTTTCGTTCCCGTACCCCTTAATAAAACTTTTCATTTACGAGTACCCCTCCCCTGATAACTCCATACCTACTCCTAAAAATGTGTCTCGTTTCGAGACACAAAGAAAACTATTGTCGCAAAGAATCCTTTGCGTATAGTAGCAGCTTAGATAGGCGGTATACAAACGAATGTACTGTATTTTACCAACCAACGCTCATAATCTAGCAGTAAGTTATAAGATGTAAGGCTCATTTTAAACTACATATTGTAGACATAATACATTATAATAATGTTTATATAAGTTATCTGTTTTAACTTCTCAGTATTTGCGCCATTACCAATATAATTTTCACCTACCTCCAATGGTACCACCAGGGGTATGCATACCACAGGTTGGGAATTGCTGGCATATGCAATCAATTCTACTCCTTCCGGGAAACCCAAGCTCAGCACAAAATCAAACGTTAAACTCCAAAGGAGAGGTCTTAGGAAAGTGCCTTACAGAAAACCTCCTGTCTTTGTAATTTAATCATGCCCTCTTCTGATAAAACCAATAACTCTGAGGTCATGTAAAAAATTTGCACTATAGCACATAGATATTCAACAATATTGCGTCTGTGCATCTCCTCAATAATGAAATGCTATGATATGCTATTAAAGGCATTGCAGACATCCAAGAGGACCATCAGGGAAATCTTTCTGGTCCTCCAGGTGCCCGCTCTGATAGTTTCCGTCCAGTTGATCACCTTACATAATGCGTTTACAGTAGAACAATCTTTAATAAAGCCAAATTGATTCGGTACTAGTCCACCGATGGTTTTTAAATCTTTAAGTTCATAAACTTTAAAAATCTGGATACCATGTAGATTTCAAAACAAATTAACACACACAAAACATAATGTTTTTCCAACATTAAATTTTTCCTTTGCCTTTTTCCTATGTAAAAAAGGCTACATCTTAGCATAGATAAACATAATAATACACAATAATGGTATGTTAAATGAATATACCAGACCTTTTCTTGTCAAGCTTCCTGAATGCAATATCAGTACTCCATTTGAATGACAACTAAGTGATTACACATTTCCAGATTTGAATAATTTACATCGAACCATTAAACCGAAGGTTATAGCCTTAAATGGTTAGTATATATACTAACTAAACGGTAGTATAAGATATATACTACAACATCACTAAACTGCCAATTAGATCACTGCAGTTACCTACTTATTATCAAATATTATTATTATTATCATTATTATTAAACCTGACCATTCATATCTCCCAAATTGCACCAAAAATTATTGACATGTAATACTAAATATCTTCTTCATAGCCTTCAGACTATCTTACTTCTATCTAATATAACCTTGAACGAACAATGAAAATAACATTTAATTTTGTTCACTCACTGGCATTCTAAATAGCAAATTTTTTCCTTAATTCTTTGAATTTTATGCATCTTATAAATGAATATTGCTAAAAAAATGTTTTAATAAATAAAAGATATTTTTACCATACTTTGAAAAACTTGTTTACAGAGGCGGAGGGAAGAGTGCGAGCGCAAAGCTCGAAGAGGGGAGATGGATCCGCGTCTGGAATTTACTTTTCAACTTCTCATAGATGGTACCAATCTTACAAGACCTGATATCATGGATCATGTGTTTGATGGAAACATGGTAAGTAATATTATCACTTTCATATTTTCCACACCACCTTTAAAAATCTACATTTATGTTGTTTATATTGTGTCACAAATAATTCTTTAATATCTTAGTTGTTTCCCTAATCTTTTCATCAATTAATTTTTCAAAAAAAAAAAAAATTGTAAATTAGTAAATTTACAGTTGGTGAATTAATATATCCAAAGATAGATCCTTTATTGATACAGCATAAAACCTTTACCCATTCATCTCTTTCTTGCCCTCTACCCACCAATCATCAATCCATTTTTAATTTTCTGGCCTTAATATAAATTTAATATTTATATATTCTATTCTATCATTAATCTTTGTAATTATGATTAGTTAAAAGAAATTAGAGTATAGTCAAATATAATCCACAACAGGACAGGGAATAAACAAAAGATATTTTAATATTATTATGATGTACTATGTTGTTATCAGTAATGAAAGTCAAATATAGCATATAATAATGTTACTTTGGATGCCTATTAATTTTTATTTACAATTCTATACATTTGGAAAAAAAAAGAGGTATTTTGTTAATAAAAGAAACATTCCCAAGAGAAAATTCTGTAAAAATCTCATTATACATTTTTTAAAATTAATAATAATGTGAAAGGTTTTAATAAATCAAATCTCATTCAGATCTGTTTCAGTATAGAATAATAAAGCAAAACATAATTGGTAGAAATAATAATAATACCTGTTTTTTATTGAAAATTTCAAATTAACTCTACAAGGTAATTTTATAACATGAAGTTGAATCTCCAAAGGTTTTGTTTAAATACATAAATTTTTGGATTAATCGTAATTG
>JAAAKQ030384678.1:10979-21108 GCA_010016005.3 Zanna intricata
TAGGCAATTTTGGAATGCATGGCAATATAGACTCAGTACAGAGTGAGCCTATACAAAGCCCATATGGGTGAATACTGGGAGGAGAGTGTTCAGAAAATATGGATTACTTTACATATTAGTGAACCATATCAGGCTAAGAATGGATTTAACAGAAAGTGTAATCTATTTATTTTAAACAAATATAATGGTGACCTCTAAGATGAAATGTTGAAAACTTTTTTGTGGGTATGTTTTTGTATGGAATTGAGACATGTTCTTATAGAGTGGAGGAGGGAAGAAGAATTAAAGGTTTTGAGATGTGGTCTTCCATAGAATGAAGAAAATCTAATGGATAGACAAAGTAACTAATGAGGAGGGATTATGAATGATTAACATTGATAAACCTTCCTTCATTATTAAGTTAAAACAAAGAAGGGCCAAGTGGATTGACCATTTGTTAAGAAATGACAGGTTGGCTAAATTATATTAGAAAGTATAGTAGAAGGAAGAATGTTAAAGAGATACTGAGGCTGAAGTATATCATATCGACCAGATTATGAAAGATTATGGGATGTGATATCTATAGGAAGTTAAGAAGATTTGCTGAAAACTGAAAAAAGTAAAGATCTGCTGCAAAACAACTCTAGGATTGTCAATAAAAAAGAAGAAAAGGCTTCATCTTTTCTTTTTCTTCCATTTAGTAACTCGCTCTATTCATTGTTACTTAATATAGATACTCACTTATTGAGTATAGATACTCAAACTGAATTAAGGGAGAGATTGGATTCCAATGAAAATTTCAAATAATATTAGCTAAAAGATTTGTTTATTTATAAGTCTTGTTATTTGTATAGTATTTTATGAAATAAGGGAGAAAGACAATAATAAAAATATTTCTTTCTCACCATTTTTACTGATTTGCTAATATCTATTATTTTAGTCAGTATAATTCTAAGATTGTTACTACTTTCATATCATATAAGTTGACTAGGTTTTATCAAAGTTTGTACTTCATAACAGAAAAGATATTTGCATATAAATAGCTGATTTAAAAAATCTGAGTTTCAAAAAAGACTAAGTTTATTACTGAAACTTGTATAAAGTAATTTATTTCAATAAACATTTAACTGACTAAAATACGTATTTTAGTACATTTTTACTTTAATTTTAATTTTACTTCTTAATTTACTTTTTTACCTTTAGTTTTACTTTTTTATGTTTTTTAGTACATTTAACTGACTAAAATACATTTATTGAAATAAGTTATTTAAAAAATAAGGATTAATAAAAAAATCCAGTTTTAACGTCTGTAATTTTTTCATTAATAGTATTTATGAAAATTTATCAGCCAAATTAATAATTTATCAGTTAATAACTAATTAATAATTTATCAGCATAATTTGTGAATATGTGTTTTTTTTTTAATTGATTATATTTATAGGTAAAACCAGCTGGATTGCGAGCTGTGGCTGCTGCATTACCAAAGATGCAATCTTTAAATCCAACTTCAAAAAAGAAAAAACTATTCCTGACAGATGGATGGCAAGTTCCACTTACAGGAATTTGTATTTATATGTTTAGATTAAATACAGGCAAACAATTACCAGAAGAAGGATTTCATAAGGTTTGTAAAATAACTCTAATATTTTAGATGTACAGTACAACAATGCTACACAATTTTCACAGGTGAATAACTTAGCATTTTTTAATTTTCAGTGTCTGTTAATTTAAATTCTCAGTGTAGTGTGCAAATTGTATTATGAATGAGAAAAAAAAATTAAATAAGAACCAAACTAGGATCTACTTTATGCCATTATATCCTAAAATATCATACAAATTCTAAAAATAATCCTAAAATCTTAAAATAATCACAAAAATCCTAAAATATCACTGAAATCAGAAGGCCTGTCTAATATTAGAAGCCTGTTTTTCAAAATGTCATTTCTTAAAAAGATGTTGAATGGCCTATTAATTAGAGAAAAGGATGAATTTTAACAGATGCAAATAATTAATTGCATAATAATCTATTGCAGCGGTTTAAAATAAAATAAAATATTTAAAATAATAAATACTTGATTTTTTTTTTACATTTTTTATTGGTTTGATCCACGTCTACATTTGTTCTCTATTGTTCTTATCCATGTTCAGTATGGATTTTCTCATAAATATGCATAGATTTTTAGTCAGCCATATATTTGCATTATGGATTCTCAGCTCTACACATGTGAAAAATTTCTATATTACTGCAGATAAGTGATTCCATAAAACTGTTCCATCAGTCTGATACAGAAATTAACACTCATTTATTTACTATCAATACTGAGAATCTATACCAGTTGAAACTTGTACAACAGTGAAACTGAAATTTAAACCTTCAGTTAAATTGTTTTTTCAGCTGCCCTTGGACACCTAGCTAAGAAGTAATATACTGGAATCTTCATCCAGTAGAAATTTTTCATATCGCTTCATATGCTGTAGACTGGGAATCCTTCTAGCATGAAAATGGTGCTGGATTGTCACAATGAATGTGGTTTTCAGATATTTTAATATCTTCTTACTTTGGCAATTAAGTTACATCTCACTTATGCTACTAATGACACCTAGTGAGAAATCATTTGAAAATCACTACAACTAGATGAATACAATTACTTTCCTTACTAATTATATTACTAATATTACTTATTACTAATACTTTTCTTTCATTTTAATGTAATAAATATTATATATGTATGTTTCATAATTGCAGTTTGTAAATTATTTAAAATGGTATTTCATGAACTTAATAACTCAGTATTAATGAACTTAGATTTAGTAAGCTGTTATGAGATGGGAATAGCCTGGGTAGAGGAGAGTATATTAATGTGGTTGGAAGGAAGTTTTGAACCTAGGACTCTGCCATGAATCAAGTAGGATGTACAACTGAAAATGACTGAAATTATGACTGACTGTTATGGATATTATTATGCTATAGAAGGATGTATTTGTTATTTGAACTATTCTAACGTAATGAGTTTTTGTCCATTAACCATTCTAAACAAGATTAGATATGTTACTAATTGTGAGTATATGTGTTTTTAAGCTATTTATTAATTTGGTACTAGAACAGTAAGCATTTTTGTAATTAAAAATGGTTAATTTGTAGTTCAAATAATGATTAAATACTGTAATTAAGTGATGGAGTTATGCTTCAAATGTTACTTTTATATCTTTTTTTTTTCTTTGTATACTTCTTCATACTTCTACTTTCTACTTGTGTGCAGGATTTATTTTGTGGGATTGTTGATGCATCTAAGATTGGACTAGTCACCTCTGTGCAGAGAGTGATGGAACACGTTTTTATGGAAGCATTAGCTCATCCTTCACCAGAAAGTGAAGAAGAAGAAGGAAACTGTTTTATGGTTAAAAATCAACTTTTACCAGGTTTAAGATCTTTCTGCAGTGCTTTAAAGGGTACAGATTTTTATTTGATTCATTTCTAAATAATAATTTTCCTAATAAATTTGTTGAAAATTGTAACATAAATAATAATATATGTTAAAAATAAAATTTTAGAGTAGATCATTAAATTACCATACATAAGATATCTTTGAAGAAAATGAGTTTTACAGTTCTTTAAAAATAAAATCTGAATATAAAAATGATTCAAATAGCAGCACTAACTCATGGAATATCCAGAAAATTGACAGTAATAAGCAAATGAAATCATGTTTTTATTGGAATTTGTATTTGCTGTTTACCTATTTAAATCGTAATTCTTAAGCAGCTAATTCAATCATCTTAAAATTTTAACTAAAATAACATTAATTTATTTTTTTACTAACATAGCTGTTATAATTATTTTTAATTAAGTTATCTTCTTGTTATCTGTCAACATAAGATATTTTAAGTTAGATTAGATTTTCTTTTTTTTTGGGTTGTCAGCATTAAAGCAATTCTCAGCTCATTTTTATTCTGTGCAATCCTATAGCCTCAATGTAGTTGTTATATTTTGCATTCTCAATTATTTTTTTCATTCAATCAAATCTTTGTCTTTAATTGTTAGTACACTCTACACATCATTCTAAAATCAAATTCACTTACTCTGGATCCCTTTAAAATTGTCTACCAGCAACATCATTCTTCTTTCTTTTTTTTTTTTTTTTAACTGAGATTCTGCCATAAAGTTCTTTCTTTTCCAGTTCATCCTAAAACTTCTTCATATTTCACTCTATCAAACCATCTAATTTTTAATGTAGCTTTATTACACTGTAGCTCAACAGCCTCTATTTTTAAATTATTCTCGCTTCCCTAATATCTGTTTCACTATCATAAATTTTACAATCAATAATAATATTATAAAGAATTTCTTTCCAATTATTGGATAGATAGTTTTTTTTTATAACTCAGAATTTTATGTAGCCTCATCATCTCTAAAACTTATGAATTTATAAAATGAATAGTATTTTCATTTAGGTTTTAACAATTTTTTGAACAGAAGTTTTGTTTTTTAAAATTTCTATGGAATTTGTAAAATATGAGAGAAAGAGAGAGCAAGACCAAGAGAGAGAGAGAGAGAGTGAGCAAGAGTGAGAGAGTAATGTAGAAGTCTTTGCAATATCAAAAGTACTTTTTTCTTTTTCATTTTTTTAGACTCCATATGCACTGTATTCTACAAAAATCATCTACAAAAATTATTGATATCTATTGGTGGTTAAAGTAAACAAAATAATAATAATGAAACAGTTGCCTTTATTGGTCATATAAAAAAATAACTATAGCTTTAACAGCAAGTTAATCTCATTGTGAGGGGTTGACAATGCATATTTCATTATAGGCAGTGCTGTTTTGTTTTCCAAATGATAAATGTTTAGTGAATCACACATCAAGTAAAATAAAAGTAGCCCACAGCTTTGAAGTAAGATTCAATTCTTGATTTTATAACATAATTTCATAACTAGTTAATCAAGCAGTTTCATTTAATGTTGTGTGAGAATAGTTTAATTTTATTAATAGGTTTCAAATTTTTATAATTTTTTTACAGTTTGTGAAGAAGTATGTGATGAACCAAATTTATTTCAAGATGATGTCACTATATTAAGAAATATTCATGATATTAATGATGCTAAAGAGTTAGTAAGACAACCAGCAGACGTTCAGATTTTAGAAGAAAGAATTAAACAATGGATTAAAAGAGTACAAGAGGTAAATTATATTTATGTTATATATTTTGATTATTTCAATTCATATGTACTGTGTGATGTAGAAATTGAAAAAAATCACTGTTATGATGTAAAAAATAATACATAATCTGCTGAAAATTAAAGAAATGTAAACAAAAGTGAAACAGAATAATGGTAATAATAAACTTCATTTAGTAAACATTTAGTAATAATAAACTTCATTTAGTAAACTGAAAGATATCTACTAAAGTTCAGAACCAACCACAGGGTGAAATGAATTATGTACATTTTTCTATAATAAAAATCAACCTTTTTTTTTTTTTTTTTACTAAAATATTCCCGCGTTTATTATGAAATTGTGTTTATTTTTTTAATACATATAAGAGATTTTTTTAAAAATAATTTGTAATTAATTTCTTTTTTCTATTTTGCAAGTTTCTACCCAAAATTTCCAACAATTCTCATCCACTCATATATTTGCTTACTTCAAGACTTGTTAGATTAATCTTTATTTTGATCAGTACATAGAAATACCTTCTTTAGATCATGGCAATATAAGATAAACTATGAATTTCTACCATTTCTTTATAAAAATTGGTCCTTTGGATTTTTGTACAATAATTTTATTAAAATTTACACAATTTTAATTATTTTGGAAATTGGCTGGAATTACTGTATTCATTACCATGTATTATTATTTCTCTTCATTTTACCTTGTAAAATGCTACCTTTTTAACTATTTCTATTTTAGGAATAAGTAAAAGTTGAAGAACACATAAAATTTGCTTTAGATTGCCTCACAAGAAATGACTTTTACATAAGTATCTGATCATGAAGCTATAACCAGTACTTGTACGTCTCATCTTACACTGTTTTTCATTTAAGTACGTAAAATATCCAAGTAAAACCTCTTCATGAGGAGTTCCTTCAGGTCTGACTACTTGGAAGAAATAGTTGTTCTTGTATACAGTTCGTTTAATACAGAAAAAATTATTAGTATTTACTTGAAATTATTATGAAATAGAGATGCTTATATAAGCTGCAGGGAGGTTAAATTGGTAAGTTGTAAAGTATTTTAACAGTAAGATGGATATGTACTGTATATAAGTACATACTGTAATAAAATGGTACTAATGTAAAAAAAAATGTGTACTTCTTCATAAAATTATATTTTGAGTTGGGCAAAATTATATTTTTATTTAATATTACTTAATTAATATTTCAGAGAGTTCTCATGGAAAGTGAACAACTGAGAAAAGAAAATGATTCTAGTGGTCCTCAGGATGAACTTGAATATTGGAAAAAACGTGGTGCTCAGTTTTCCCAAATTGTATCCCAACTTAAAGGTTCTGAGGTACTGTTAACAATAAGTTAACTAATATGTTGAGTTGTTGCTCTTTGTAATAGTATTAAAATTATTATTCAGTTCATTTAACATAATGATGAATGTAACATTGAGATTATTTTCAGATTATTGGAACTATTGTTAGAAAGGCCTTTTGAAATAAATTATTAGTGATATTTCCCTCAGTGGAGTTTCCAATAGCTCTGTTGTCAATGGTGCACATTAATAATGTAAAAGGTTCTCCATTATGGAGTATCATTAGCAACACTGCTCCAGAGGTCTACTGAGAAAAATGTTGACTTGGAAGAACATTTCCATTAATCTGAAAGCGAGTCATTTATGCTGAACAATTTAAAGATTTTATTAAATTGTTAATGATTTTTTTTTTCTTCTAATTTTGAATCATTAAATGTAACATAATCCTTTTGAAGTATAAAATCATTAAAATTAATATTGGAATTGAAGTTAGGTGTAACTTCTACAATTTCTTGCAAGTTAATAATAGGTTTAAAAGTATAAAACAGTATTCAATCAGTACACAGATGATATGTTATTGAACATGATGTGTCAGAACAGAATAATTTATTTGTCTATTTATTATATAATTTATTTAATATTATTGTGTTTTCTATTGCAATGATTTGTGATTCTCCTTTAAATTACGTTCATTACTATTTAGTTACTTCATTTTTATTACTAATTTTTTATTTGATTTAATCATACATAATTTTTATATTTTTTTTCTTTTTACTTGAATAATTCTATTTATTCCACTAAGGAAACTATGGGCTTAAACCTAATTAAGCTAGCCTTTATCTATCATGAAAAAATATCAAGTCTAATCAGGATTTGAACCAAGAACATTCTGAATAAAACCCAAATATGCTACCACTGTGCCATGCAGCTCAATAGTATAACACAGCTGCTTCCTCCTGTGTAAGTTTTTAAAGAATTTATGTTTTTATTTAATATAATATTATATAATATTTTATTAATATAAAACCATAATTATTTGCAAGTTTTTAAAAATTATAATGTGGTTTGGAAGTATGTTTTATATAATGTGTTGCATGACAACATTTTTATTTTAAAATCATTGTTCTGGTACTACAAAAATATAGTTATAAACTGTTAAAGAAAAGTTCTGTTTTCATTAATCTTTCTCAAATACAAAATACTTATTTTTTTACCCATAGCAATAGTTGTTATTTCATACAGTGAATTGTGATTTGTTCAGTAATTCTATGAAATTATGTGCTAATGTTATTCTAGTATAATAAAAGCAAATAAGAAATTAAAAAATTCATATATTTCCTATTTTACATTTAAGAAACTTTTTAATTTAAAAAATTTGTTTTCTACCTTATTCAACCAAAATACTCTCATTTTTTTTCTTAATTAAATTTAAATAAATAAAAATAAAACTGAACAAATAATGATAAAATTTCAGTTGAAAAATACAGATTAATAGTGTACAGGTAGAATTGAATTAAAAACATAAAATATAGTGTTTGTTAATAAAGTGTCAAGGCCATGAATTTATAAAAAATAAATCATGATAAGGTTATGATCGAAACTGGGTTGTGACAAATTACAAAAAAAAGGCTTATATACGTTTTATTCTTAAGTATAACATAAATAAAATATAAGATTCTATTCAAATATGTATACTGGGTAAATTACACTTTAACAAAATATATAAAAATATAAAAAATAGTTTGTGAATTACAAAGTTCACTGAAAGATCTCAAAATTTTATAATTTCTTTGCCATAACAAAGCAAAATATAATGAAAATGACACACTGTTAAATGTATAAACTATCTCTATAAAACTTATCTAGTTATATGTTACAGCTACATTTTTTCATTTTTAAATATCACCTATCATTTGAGTAATTCATACAAATATATACCTGGTAGTAATAATAATAACCAACATATCCAATAATATCTTATGTAAATAACCATAATTTATTATTATACTTATAATATAGCATATCAATAATACCTGATATCATGTATCAGATATTAGCATATGTTATAGCTATACTATAACATATCTAGTGTTATATTGTTAAAAAAACTATTCAGACTCTCTAAAAGCTATATGATAACCTCAAGGGAATTTAAAGGAAACGCTTAATTGTGTTTTGGTTTTCAATTCATTAATAACCAACTTTCAGTTCTTCAATTCTTAGAGTAAATTTCCTTTTTCCCATTTTAAATTGTTGAGGCTTTTCATTTCTCATCTTTCTATAATGGAATTAAAATCTAGCTTGTCAATAACTCTGTTATATTTTATGTTACATAAAAAAAACCAAAGAGAATGAAATTTGGTACAGGTACATAGCTTTGTGCTTTTTTTTTATACATAATAAATCATATAATATTTAGAAAATGTAAAATAAATGCAGCATAGAATAAAGATATGCTACTGCTGCTCTCCCTGAAAAGTATGCTCTTGAGGCATACGAGTTCTCTTACCAATAACAATGTTCGATAATAGTGAACTTGAAGCAGAAAAAATGTATTTGTTCGCTCAAAGATAGTGAGAAATGATTCATTTTGCAAATTTCTTCTCAAGTAAAAAATTAATTTAAAAAATAAATAAATTAGAAAAATTAATGTTTTTTGCAAGTTGCATTTACTGGTGTAAAACCTACTGTGATTCTAAATAACCTTTGTAGAAATATATTGAAGTATTACATTTATCTGCCCTGAGTAACTCCAACTGACTTTAATCTTAAACAAATTTAGTAATAATGTTATAAAATATTTGAAAAAATTTGTTAAATTAAATACATAGAATTAATTAAATATTTTGTAAATTGTGAAGCTACTAAAGAATTATCAAATAGTAATAGTAGAAAAATATTTTCTCTTAAATTACTTCCAGTTCAAGTATTTTATTGTTATTTAACATGCCAGTAGTTTTAAATTAATTACAGGTGCTTGGTTTACAGGTTCAGATGACCATACAGTGCTTGTTATTAGCACACAGTAAAGCTGTAAAGCTATGGAAAGAAACAGATTTCAAGATTACATATTGTTATAATGAAGCAAGAGATAATGCAAAGTTTATCCAAGCTATGGAAAAATGCTGTCATAGTCTTTATCTTCATGATCCAGTCAGTTTTTTGTTATTACAGTTAAATACTACAAAAACTAATAAATTAATTTTAAATGTTTTAAATATTTGCATGTTAAAGGATGTAACATTATAAGGTTATAAAATGATTTAAAGATGTTTCAATATCTCTTATTTTAGAAAAAAACTAAAGTTGTTAAAATCATTGTTCAATGATTTTAAAATGGATTAAAGGAAGACTTTTAAAATTAGAGTAGTCAGTTTTCTTTAACTTTTCATTAGGAATTAATAAATACGACTACATAGGAAAAAAGTAGTGATGACAGGGGATCACTCTGTTGAACATCCCGTGAAACACATACGAGAAGGAAGAATGACCTTGGAGAAAGCATACAACTGATCAAGATAAGCAATCAATGGGGGGAGGGGACAAACCCAGTGATTGTAAGGCCAGGGTAATTGCTCCGTGGCAGACAGTGTCAAACGGCTTTGCAACATCAAGAGAAGCGATGTGCAAAGGCGTAAATGAATTATGAGCATTATGGAGGGAAAGCAGC
>JAAAKQ030384900.1:0-11598 GCA_010016005.3 Zanna intricata
AATGAAATGTAGTTTTGTACAATCTCAGGTCAACCACTCCTGAGAAGTGTGGTTAATTGAAACCCAACCACCAAAGAACTCCAGTATCCACAATCTAGTATTCAAATCCATATAAAAATTTAAACTTTTTTAGATACTCCTGGAGGCAGTGGGAAGCCCTTTTTGATTAGTCTATTTCTCGCGTATGTTCAATTGACAGGTGTCAATTGATCATGTCAATGCCCAGTGCAGCATTGTCAGACATTGCTGCGACACTCCTCGCTGCTCAATCAACTTTTAAATTGCCATTAAATGTATCATGTAGTCTAGAGTCCGTTTGCTTTATATGTAAAAGTGGTTCTCTTGGTAAAAGTTTTCAAGATACAGAACTTATATGGGATGAATGCACTATGATTCATAGAGCACATGTTGAAACAATTGACCATACTCTGAGAAACCTTAAGTCATCTGATAAGTTAATGGGAGGCTTAACATTTGCCTTTGATATGGAGATTTTCGGTAAACTTTGCCAGTGCAGGCAAAGCAACGACAGGGGATGCCAGTAAATTATAACTAATAAAACATGAAATCGGTAACAAATTAAACATGCATAAATAAAAGTACAGTAATTAGTATTGTTGTTCTATTAGGTGGGTGTAAAAGTTTTCAAGTTCAGTAGTAATGTAGTCTCAGCCTACTTCAGCACGAGCTTTTATTTTCATTCTACACACTGTATGTTGCTTATCCAATTATTGAGTTGCCAGACATCAAGATAACTGAATAACTAAATTGATCTGAGTGATAATAAATATTACTATAAAATAATAAAAAAGGAATGCAGGTTACCAGTTTATTATATAGAAGAGAGCAGTGACTCAGAACCCCTCTTACAATTTGTTTCCACTTTTTGATCATTATATATGCTCTGATTCATGAAATATAGTAAGGGAAATATAGTAAAAAGCTAGATCTTTGAGAATAAAATTCAAAGTTTTCAAGGGGTAAATCTGCAGGAATTACCTGATAATGAACTTATTGCCATGAAAGTCCTTCATTGCTCTTCATTCATTATAGAAGATAAATGGTTGAAAGTAAATGAGTGTTATTCAGAAGTTCTGGATTTTCAGATTCTCACTGTTTAAACAGATTATTATAAAGTTAAAAAAGAATTTTCTTCATTCGGTCAGAAAAGATTTCTGTAAACTCACTAACAGTAAGTTATTGAGTGTTTATTATAAATCAGTCAAGCAAAATTGAAGTTATATAATAGTAAATGATGAATCCTCTTTTTAAAACTACCAAATGCATAAAATTTTTCCTATACTAAATTACCCTTACTTTTCTTTCATTCACACCAGACGTAACTTTAAAAACCTTATGTCAAGTTTCTGTGCTCTGTGTAGTAACAGGAATCCAAGTTATAATACTGTTGCCAGTCTCTATAGTGCGAGTGGTAGCATCTCAGCCTTTCATCCAGAGGTCACAGGTTTGAATCCTGGTCAGGCATAGCATTTTTCACATGCTACAAATCATTCATCTCATCCTCTGAAGTAATACCTTACAGTGGTCCTAGAGGTTAAAAAAAAAGTTATAATACTGTTAATGTTTTGATACTTATGTCATTACCAGACTTTAGTAGTGTAAAAGAGTGGGGGTAATGCATGCTATACTAATAAATAAACAAACTATATTAAATTAAGTAAAATTTAAATTGATTCTTAAATAATTAAAAAAACTTTTTTGTTTTATTATATTGGTAAATTTACTGTAGGATACTGTACTCTTGATGGATCAAGAATAAAAAAAAGCCTTTCCTTTGAACCATCATACATTATCCATTAAATTTTCCAAATCACAAATGATATATACACATTTGATGTAAATTTCAAGTTTTGTGTTCTATTACAGCATACTGTGAGTACAATTTATTTGAATAAAATCTTGAGAAATTACTGAAAATTTTGCACAAAAGTACAGTTTAGGATACAGTATGAAATATATTGAATGTAGTTGTACATATAACAAAAAAAGTATATTTAAAATCTATATAAATTTAGAAAATTCATAATTATTTTACAAACTGAAAAAAGTGCAATATAAAGATAACGTTAAATGTTACAAAAAATGAATGATTTTAAGCAACATGGTAGCTAGACCAACATGCTACAACAACATGGAACATGCTAGCATTAGATGTTACACGGTTACCAATAATGAAATATCTGAAAATTATAGTATTTTGTGGCTTCAAGTGTTTAGAAGTAGGAAAATTAAAGTGACCAGATAATGATTTCTACAAGACTAAACATTACTGATATTTAAATAATCTGAAATGTTGAAAACCAGAATATAATCTGAATATTAGACTAGAGCATTTACTGAAATGCGTTTATAATATTATAGGAGAGCATACTACTACTGTGCTGAACTGGACTGTACTGTACTGGAGATCTACTACTATGTAGTAGTTCTGAAATTATGATGTCTTTCCTATTTCATTTGAATATTTGATGGTATGAATAAAAATGAATGCAATTCTCTTTTATACTTCTTTAACTTTAATATTTCTTTTTGTGTTCTTTCGGTCTGATTTACTCATTGCTGTCAGCTTGTTTCATACCAGCATATAAGTATTAACCAATAATAATAAAATAATTATTGAACAATTTTAATAAACAATTAAAATTTTTGATTTCAGGAATGTTATTTAATAATTATCCTCAGCAGACCTTTCCTACTTCATCCAGTATTGATCATAATTTATCCGGACAGCAGATGCAAATTCCACAGGATCTAGTTATGAAGTTGTTGCATGTTCAACAGGTGAGTGATTTGTACACTTCTGTGATAGGTTTTTGTCTGTATACATTTAGTTCCCAGACTTACATAAGGCATTCTTCCAAAATTCTTATATTAAGAGTACTTCTTAATTGTTGCTAGGGCTTTGAGTATTTGTGGGAATACAGTTAAATAGCTGGATTACTTAAATATATTATATAATTATGAATTATTACTAACAGGGAAGTGTAATAGAACATTCTTAAAGAAAATAAAAACAATAAAAGAAAAAAATCAGAATTTGAAATAAAATATGTATTAAAAAAGACTGATAAAATTAGTAGTTTATCAAAAGATAATCAGTAAATGCCCTTTTGAAGTCATTAATTGCTTTATATTGTTTTTTTGATACGTTCAGTAAATGTACTCTAGAAGCGTGAAGTAAAAGATGAACCACATAGTGAAGTTAGTTGAGCAGAAATCTGAAGATTACAAAGAGCCTTGCAGAAAGTTCTTGGTGTAATACAGAGATAGTGCAAGTATGACCAAATGACGTTATCTGTCTACTGTGATCCTTTAGATGGTATTTTAAAAAAACTGTAAAGTTTCAGATGTATGCATTTAGTTGCTTGTTTGTGGTAACCAAGTAAATCAAACAATTTTTGACATTTTCTAAAATTGGATAAAATTGAAGTTCAAGTTGTTTTAAATTACTTTTTTTGAAAAAGGTTTAATCCCAATGGATTTACGAGCAATAGATTGTACTGTAAAGGGTTCTTCCCCTTCGTTGTTTATGGTAAAAAGAGTGGACTGCTGAATAAAAACGTAGCTGTACATCCATTTAAAATGATGAACAATCAGGACACTCAGAAATGACTAATGAAATCATCACAAAAGTTCATAATCCCACATTAAGTGATCACCAACATTAAACACTTGCTGACATTGCAGACATCACAGTAAATCATGTCCATCACATTTTACATAAAATTTTTTGTAAGAATATTTTTTCCCCTATGCATGATGTGTTGGTGTTAACAGTCCACCAAAAAAAAGCATTTGACTGAACACTTCTCATTTTATTTCATTTATTTTATTGTGATTTTGCTGAGTTTCATGTTTTATAACAGTAGATGAAACATGGATGCACCAGAGACAACAGAGGATAGCAGGTGAAAAAGTAAAAAAATTTTATCTGAGGAAAAGTCTTGGCTCTGGTATTTTGGGATTCTCATGATGTGATGCTCATAGACTACCTGGAAAAAAAAATAGGACCATCTTAAGGGAATATTGTGCTTCACTTATGGACTGATTGAATGATGCTATTCTGGCTAAATGTTCACATTGACCATAAATAAAGTGCTCTTTTACCATAATAATGTACCTGCATACACATCTTGAGTTATTGCTTTAAAACTCCATGATGCACTTTGAAGTGCTTCCACACATTCTGCTGGATTTAGCTCCCAGAGAATATCTTCTCTTCCCAAATCTGAAGTAATGGTTCACTGGATAAAGATTCAACTTCAAATGATGAAGCCAAAGCCTAGATAACCACTTATTTTGCAAAATTGGACAAATCTGATTATACTGAGAGTATTAAAACGTTGGAAAGTTATTGATCTAAATGCACTGAATTGCAAGGTAACAATATTGAAAAATAAAATTCATAAAAATGTTGTATCAGGCTGAAAATGAAGGCACTTGCATACTTATGAGACTGGCAACCTAAAGGAATAAACCTGTGACATTAGCATAAAATTTTGACTCAGTTAATTGAGACTTATGTTAAAAACTGAAAGTTTATAAACAAACAAAGCCATAAACTCCTTTGATGTTTCTGTTCGAGCATTCTTAAATGTTCAATCAATGATTTAATGTGATTGTTACATATAACATCAGAAATTTAGTGAAGAAAATAATTCAAATGCTTAACAGTCATTCATGTAATTTTGTTGTTAAATCATTATATGCTACACTACAATAATCCTAGGCTTTATTATCCATCTAGCAGCATTTTTAAGAAATCTCCTTACCCCTTTTAAGTTGATGGACTCAGGGAAAACTCAATTACAGATGCGTGTCACTTGAGGAATCCCTACCCTTTAGTCTATAACATTATCTGATATTTATGTAATGAAAATACTAAGGGAACCGATGATTTCCAGAGGGGCTTCCAATTCCATTATGGATTGAACATCTTCTACTCTACTTGTTTGTATTAATTTCCCTCAATCCAATATGTAGATCAGATCTGTTGGGAAGGCACTGGTGATCGAGACATTATTGCGTTACTGGAGTTACATAAGATATTAATTTTTCCTGCAGACTTGTTTCTGTCTTGAATTTTTCTAAAAAGCTGAACTAGTTCCTAATGTGGATTATTTTTTTGTAGCTGATCAGGTAAATCATATAGTATGAAGGTATGCCCTCTCCCACAGCTTAGATCTCTCAATCACACACCCAGAGAGAGACGTAGTTGTCTTCCCAAAGTCCTGATTGGATTGGGAATGATACAGTGTTATTATATCATTCTAATGATGATTCAAATATGCAAACAGTGTTTGTTACATATAATTAAATGAAACAAATATTTTTCTGTTATCTGTTTAGTGCTGGCTTGCATATTACAATAACCTGTTACTGTTTTTTTTCATTATGACTAGTGTATGTATCTGGTATTTTTTTATTATTTTTTTTTTTTACCTCCGGAACCACCGTTAGGTTATATCTTCAGAGTATGAGATGAACGAATTGTAGTGTGAGTGAAAAATGCCATGCCTGACCGGGATTCAAACCCAGGACCTCCGGATGAAAAGCAGAGTATCTGGTATTACCATCCAGATGTCCCAGAGCATTAATTTATTAAAATGATGGCTTATTAACTTGGATTTCATTTTTTTTTCAAATTAAAAGCTTTAAGTTGGTTTCTCTTTAGTCAGAGAGCATTAATTTTATATAACAAATAATTTATGTTGAAAGCCCTTCATTTAAAACTTACCTATAATTTCTTTTTTCAGCAGCAGCAACAACAACAACAGCAGCAGCAACAGCAAAACCAGCAGCTTCCACAGCAACAACAACATCTAGCAAAATTGTTGGGTAGTAGTGTAAATACTGGTGCTCGATTAGCTCCACAGTTCACTGTTCCCCCACCTATGTCTCCTTTGCCCCCTGATATACAACAGATGATAAGCAATGCACAACCTACTAATGAGCTTCTGCAAAGGCCTGAAGCACAAGCTCTTATTATTGGTATGATTTGTGTAGTTATTGGGGTCTGTATTGGTGTTATATTGTCTTGTGTTCTGTAAATAGTAAATATTTATTGTTTATCAAGATAATTAAATATCATAATTGAATTGTGGTAAATTGTTAATCATTTATCACAGTTTTTGTAAAATTCAAAATGTAGCAGACTTCTGTTATAAAAAAGTTAATTTTTAACAATAATAAAAAAAGATTTAAAGAATTATAAAATTAAAAAAAAAAAATTTATCATTTTATTTAGGTGTCAATGGAGTGTAATACATTTTAATCAGAAAAACATTTCATGTAAGTGTTAAATGCACTATTCTATGATTTTAATGGATTTTATGAAATGCCTGTAATTGTTTTGTGGAATAGAACACAAATTTGTTCTGTTCCACAGGAATAGTTCCTCTAACTCAGTTTATTACCCACTTTCGTGCTCACATGGCATACAGTATTTCCAAATTTACACTGTCCTGTTTATAAGGAAAAAAATTGATGTACACACTCTTTTCTGTCATTAGATAGGCTGTAAAGAACTTATCCATCCTGTTTAAAATTACATAATTTACAGCTTATAATGGTGTAATTTCTCACATATATTTTCACCATATTCTAATTATATAAGTGTAACAATGGTAAAATTTACCACTTAAAATGAGGTAGTTTCTCATGTAATATAATATTTTTTCTATGGTTAATGCTACCTCTATATCTATATATCTATGTCATCTGATTGTTTTAGATTGTTCCATTTCTGATAAACAGAAGCAAAGTATGGAAATCGGAGGACATTGCAATAGTTAAAAATTGCATTTGTGAAAAATAGTTTTCAGCTAATGTCAGTAGTAAGACAGCAGTCTTTTTGTTTGTATTGTTTATCTTCAGGTTTTTTTTATGGATAATCTTGTAAAACAGTTGTATATTTTTTTACATAATGTTTGCTGCAAAAAGTGGGTTTCAATTAAGAAGGAAATTATTTTCAGAATAGTTTCTTAAATTTAATGAGTTAATTTATTATTAATTTAAAACAATTTTTATTTCATATTACTTAACAAGTTTTATTTTGTTAGTCAATACCAGTTCCAATAATAGTTTTGAGAAATATATATGGTATGTATATACATATATTATCTATTAAATTAAAACTATCTTTCAGAAATCCTATTTTTTTAACTATTGTGATTTCCTCCAATTTTGATTCTTTGCTTTTGTTTATCAGTATGATAATTACATCCTTATCTTGCTATGGGTCAAGAGTAGTTGAATTACCCGCAGTACTGTTTTTCTCTCATTGAAGACAACTGTAGAGAGGCATCTGCTCATTGAGCTTATCTGTTCACTGCATTTTTACTCACGACATTCGTTTGTGAATATTGAATTATGATTACAGTGCGATAATATTTTCTTACCTCAATTTACTGATTTTATTTAACACTCCATTGAATTTTATATTTCACAGACTTTTACAATATTTAAAATGTAAGCATTTTAAAATTTTAGATTTAATTTTTAATTTAAGAGTATTTATTTATATTTTTTTCTCGTTTGATGGGTTGATCTGCTGTATAGTAGTGGTGGACTGTGAATAAAAAGATAGTAGATCCTTTCTTCCTTTCACGTTTAATAAATGCAAATATATTTACAGATATGATTCTTATATAAATAATTTTAACATAAGTATTTTAAAAAGAAGAGTATTTAAATTAATGTTATAAACTTAAAAAAAAAACATAGGTAAAGTAAAAATATCTTAAAAGTAGTTGTTCAAATTTGTCTAATCATTTATGTCATACAGCTCATAATGAATACATACATCGTATTGCTAAACTATGTTATAAATAATGCCACACAACTGTATGGTTATAACACAGCTTTAGGGATGAGCGAGGTTGTTCCTTCAGGAACTATCTCCTGTCTTCAGATTACTTTAAAATTTCTAGAGGAGAAGCAGTTAGTTTGTTATAGCAGTTATTTAAACTGATCGGTTATGTTGACTGGTTTAAATATATGCATCAAGCACTAAAGTCCCACTTCCATCTGGAATAAAAGACATCTGAGTCATTTTTGTGAAGGATAGACACTGCTGCCTAGAGAAATGGTGGTTTTATATTGTGGTTCTGAGGGTAGATCACCTGTTTTTTTTTCTATCCATCTGATGTGTTATCAGAAAGTTCCTGGATCAACCTTTTTTGACCTATAATAATTAGTTGATATTTCCTTTAAAATAATGTTATTGAAACATATTCACTGATCCTAATGCTTCTTTTATGCTGCAAAAGCGATGATAAAGATTTTCAACTGAAGCTCTTGCAGTACTTGCTATGATTGTGCACTGCTTTTATTTTTATTAACAGAAAACAAGCGACACTTTTTATTCCTGTTACTTATGTTATATTTTTTATTTTTAATATTTTGGCTATTATGGTCTTACTTCTAAAACAATGTAATTTTTTACTACTATATATCAACAGCTATATCACAGGCCACTGCTGCTATCAGATCCATTTAAGATTTATTAACAGATGTTGTTTTTACTTTAGGTTTGAAAAGGGGACAGATCTCATTGTATAATTTAATTGAACAGCTTAAAAAGAATTCAGCGATTCAGCCACGACATAGAGAGGTGCTGGCTTGTGTAATAAAAATGCAACAGCATCTACTTCAAACAGGTATTTTATTTACTAGAGTAAATAAAATACACAACTAGTTTCTTTGAATGTTTATATTTTAAAGATCATGAAAAAGATTCATGACCATTAGCATTTTTAATAGTTTTTAGTAAAGTGTGTGGTTTTTATACATATGTGCGAGTTGATTTTGTATTTGTATATGAATTTTTTTTCTTATATAGTATTCTTTACTGTATTCCATTAGCTTGTTTACACTTTGCGGACTGTAAAAACTTAATAATTTATCTCTCAAAATTCATAAATTTCACTAACCCACTGCATGTACTTGCATAATAATTATATTTACAATATAAATATTCATTGTTTTATAGTACACAATCAACATTTTATTCATAGAATGTCGTGAATGTTTAAAAAATTTATTTTAAAATCAGAATTGAAAAAACAAAAAAAAACAAAATTAGCAAAAAAATTTTTAAATTCTTTATTGTTTTACACTTCTTATAGTGAACTTGTAACAAAAAAGAAGTTAAATATTAGTTTTAAAATATTTTGTTACTTAAATTACATTTATAAGTATAAATAATCTCTATGAATGCATTTGACCGAGTGTGTTATAGTAAAAATTAGTACTCGGCAATATGAAGTGGTATGTTTATAATCCTTCAAACAGTTTATGACTTGCTGATAAGAATTTTTACGGAACTTGGTCCATAAAAATTGAAAAAATAATTTGTGTGTGTAGTCTTTACACACATACAAGTACACTTTTGAACAAAATTTTAAATGTGTTTACTGAGAGCATGATTACATTTCGTGTGTTAGGAACAATGTATTGCTGTGAGATATCCTTACATTACGTCCACAAAGTGTTAACTCATTTTCTTATGCTTACTTTGTTATAAGTAATGTGGTGTACTGGTTTAACTCTGTAGAACTGGAAAAAACATGAAAGACTGTGATTGCTATATAACATGCTAGTTTGAAGCTTTGCTGTATAAAAAAGGTAATGTTCGTGATTAATTAGGTAAGTGCATTTCTGCTGAAATTCTTGTAATCTTATTAATGGGACATAATTATGTGAATAGTTGCATTTTTTTTTTTTTTAATGTGACAGTATTTTCTGTTGTTTTTCTAATAGATAGTGCAATGCTGCAAAAAGATAAACTGGCAGATCTGCTGTAATTGATAATAATAAAATTAATGGTAAAATGTATCTATTCAAAAACCATAAAGGTATTTAATGTCTGATAACAGAGCAGTTTCACAGTAAAATACTGATCTTCTTACATCAGCCACTCATTTGTTTCTAAACATAAAGAAGAGAGCCTAATTTATAAATTTAATTCCTTGTTATCTGCAGCATCTGATTGTTATTTAGTATGTACAAAATAGTGTGATTAGTTTATTTGTGTCATGGGCTTATTTAGTTAGTTAATAGAAAAAAATAAGTGGTTGAAAAAAAAGAACGTAAAGCTGCTATGAAAGAGATTTCTCATTCATCTTGAGCAGGATTTTAATTTTCTGTAAATTCAATCCAAAGGCCCTTCAGATGTTGAAATTTTGGCAGAACAAATCTGAAGCGGTACTCTCATTTACCTTGATGCTGATGTGAAGTATCAGCAAAGTTATTTGCTAATGGATATTTTTTTGAGGTCACTATTTTTGTTGCTAATTCAAGAATTTCATCAGATAAATGTTCAATAATACTACTTATTGAAATAATAAAAATATGTAGAAAAACTTAGCAAGGAGCATTACGCACATTGTTTTCAGTTAGTTGTGCATGATAAGTATTTACTATTACGAATTTGTATCAATCAGGTAGGAATACATTTACTCATATATGCATTGTTATTAACTGATGGCTTTGGTAATAATATCTAATGGAAAGCAGGGAGGAATCAGGTATTCTTATTTCATTTAGTTATTTGTAATTGACTTGTTTTCTTTTGTTTTTTATTTTCTCTTTGCTTTGCTATAAATTAATTTTTTTATCAATCAGTTTTATTGTCTTTGTAAAAAGGATCATTAAAGTATTACATGCTTAAAAACTAGTTTTTTAACTTCAATGGAAGGCTAAAATCTCATATTAATTCAGACTGCATTAAGGTAGAGTGATATATCAATGTGAGCCTGGATTAGATCAACAAACTAAATTATTGTAATCTAACCAATAGTTGTTGTGCAGCAGTATCAGTAAAAATAATTGTTAATGTGCGGTTGTAATTAATAGGTAAAAATTGTACATTTAAAAATATATGCAGATTGATTTGAAACTAACAGCATTGAATCGTATACATTTTTGTCAATACTGATCAAATAATTTTCTGTTATATTTTTATGTTTAAATAGAAAAATAATAAAAACATGCTATTTATACAATGACTGTGACATGAGATCAAGATAATTTGTTAGTGTTTATTTTTTTGATACATACTTAGTTTATACTTTCATTTTCATAGTAACAGCTTGCCTTAATTATGTATTAGCCAAAACACATATGGGCACACCCAGATTATCAACTCGAATTAATTTGTACTTAATTCATTTACAAAGTCTCTTTATTTGAAAACCTGAATTTATTCCAGCAGTATCTTTTCATATTATGGCATCACTTCTGCTTTGAGAGCCCTTTTTTATATTGTGTTTATTACTGGGGTTTGTTGGGATGCAACACAGCTGGTGGACTTATCTGGAACTCCTGTTTTGTATATGAGTGCTGAATTAAGTAACGCTCGTAATGGCTAATGTTGGAAATCCTATTCCCACTTCAGTATAATTTACATCAGTAACAATATATGTGGACTTATCACAGAACTTTCATTTCCTGTCACAGTTCACAGTTGGAATATCTATATCGTATACAGATTAAATCGAACCATATATAATCAGCCAGAGAGGCTGAAAATATGTTCAACCTTTTGTAATGCATCAGCATTTTGCATTAACATAT
>JAAAKQ030385011.1:0-25435 GCA_010016005.3 Zanna intricata
TGGCACTGGATAGGGAATCTTGGAGAGCTGCATCAAACCAGTCAAATGACTGAAGACAAAAAAAAAAAAAATCAAATTTCATTTTCTGCCCCACCAGTGTTCAATGTGACCACCAGAATCAGTATGGGCTACATCAAGGTGATAAGAGAATTCCTCCCAGATGCATAATAACAGGTTATGGATTCACTGATCAGATCACAGTTGATATTCAATGTTAAGATCATCATGGGTAGTGGTGGACAAAAACAAGAAACATGTCTACACAAGAAAAAATTCATCGTTGGGGCACTTTTTCATTCAAAAAAGCTCACACCAATGAGGCAGTGCTCCATCTTGTTGTAAAATGAAGCATTTGAATCTACAGGAAAGGGTTTTGCAGCAAAGGTTTATCTGTTTCTCTCAAAGGAAAACAGGACACACACTGCACAGAATATATTCACTTTAAGAAAATTTTGTCATGCTCTACTGTTCCATGCAGGGGGGTTCAATCCCCAAATACGAACATTATGATGATTGAATGTACCATTGAGTAAGTACACAATCAGTGTAAGATTTGTGTTCCAGCGAACACAAATCTTACACATGGGCATTAGGTGTTCATGTGTAAGATTAGTATGCCCTATTTGGGCATTAGGTGTCATGTGTAAGATTAGCAAACAGCAAAGAATAACCTCCTCTCTACAGTTACTCCTGATTGAAGAGCTTCATGGCAGCTCTGTTGATTTAACAGAGTTTATTATCTACTGTAGTAGTCCAGTTACTCTTGCCACCTTCCTCAAGGGAATTAATAAAATCAGTAGTAGTAACAGTAGTAAAGAAAACAGTTGCTGCATGTGTCGCTGCATGCGTCTTTAGAAACAGAATCTGCATGTTCATTATCTGGGATTCCCACATGGCTACAGATCCAGCAGAACTCACTTCCATGTTGTGATGGTTCAACTCAGTGATTGCATTATGAATTTCAGTGATGGTATTTTGGGTAAATGACACTCAAAGCCTTACTGATGGCGTACAATTAAGTACTGCAGACATTTGTAATACCATGTAGACTAAACATATATGTTCTGTCATTTACAAGAAAAGCGCATCCAGTGGTATCATTGTGTTTGATACATCTGTGTACACTACTGTGACTGGGTTTGTCTTGGATAGAAATTGGTAAAACTTTTGCTGAAAGATGATATGGGTTTTTGACTTTTTATTATATTTGATGAGGTCATAATTAGAATTTATTGAGTTGAGTCTCCAAGAAGTTTAAACAGGGAAGGTTTGAGAAATGAAGTATATCAAAATTTAAAAGATACAGTAATAAGGGTTTGCAAGGACTGTTTTAAAAACTGGGTGATTTGGTTGTCCTTTAAGACAAAGAGTGAGATGCTAGCAGCTGGTCCTGTATCGCAAAGTGTTGGCACACCAAAATCAACACATATGCTTGCAGCAGGGCTTGATCTAAAGGCATCTGTAGCAAAATGAAGAAAAGCATGATGTATAGCATCCACCATCTTAAGTAAGATATGTTGCACTGAAGAGTAGGCAATACAACCATAATCTAAACAGGATATAACTAAAGAATAATAAAAGACGCAACATACATGATTCCCCAGTTAGTGTTGCTAAGAACTCATAGCATATGTAGAATTTTTAAATACCTCGCTTTTAACTGTTTTATATGTTTGACCAATGTAAGACAACTATCAAAAACCAAACCTAAAAAACATCAGGGGAGAATAGCGTTTGCTCTCCATTGAGGACTTGTGGAATAAAAGAATGTCGTAGGCGAGATGAATGTTCTTTTGTTACATTCTTCAACTTCTATTTAGAGTAAGGAACAGAGAAAACAATCTGATGGTAGAATGTTTAAAAGGCATTCCTAGTGAGTACTTAATACTTACTCAACCAACAATGGTTAAAATTGAAACTTCCACTTCCCATTCAATTCAACAAGAACAGTTATACTATATTATTACTATATTTATTGTGATATGCAGATTAAGGAATTAATTTTTTTTAAGTATTACTAAAATGCTTAAAATGCAAAGAACATGTTCTTCAGTAGAAAAATTCTATTATATTTGAAAACAAAAATTTAATATTAAATTAAAATTTATTTGTAAATCACTTCTTTATTAATATTTTATATAAATATATGCTATAAAAAATACTGATGGATAATTTTTATTTACTTTATCCTGAAGTGCAATTTAATAAACCATTAGCGATTTAAAAATCTTTATATGAGCTTTAACATTAATAATATTTCAATATTAAACTCAGTTTATTAATTCCGAACGATATAGATTTTAAAAACAGTTTGCAAAAATTTAACAAGCACTACATGAATTACATTACAGAGAACGAACGGGTAAAATCTTATATCATACCTTTATTAAAATTTAGTATGTATTTGTTATTGTTAAAAATAGTTAAGTAGGAACAAGGCTTCAGTGCCTTAAAATGACTAGATCGTCAGATACCTGTACAGTTCTACATGTATGATAAAATATTTTATTAGTCAATATGGCTTCATTTTAAGGTAGGGTCAAACATATGGAAATATCTCTATTCTTAGGACTTACTGACTTAGAATTAACTTAGATCCTGGAAAAAAAAATCACCTACAAGGTTAAAACCATAATATTAAACGGTCTAGGAAATGAAACCACAATACATTACCTATCTGATGAACATGTTACAGTTATCGGACAAGTACAGTTTAATGTCCACAGTTGATAATTACTTTTTATTACTAAATGGTCTTTGCTTTTGACATATATATTATATAAAAGAAAAATAACAAAGTAAAGAATGAAAGAAAAACTATTAGGGAAATAATTTCTCTCTAATTACTATCAAAAATGTGTTTATTTAACACAAATTTTAATTACATCAGTCCATTCATCAATAATTGCTGAAATAATAAAAAACGTAGAACTTAAATTAATTACCGCACATCAATGTAGAATTAAGCCGGTACGACATCAGATATCCATTTAAAGTAATCTGGATTACCATTTTGGATCTGCAAAAGAAAATTAATTGGATAGTAAACATTTTGGATACATTGGGTTTCACTCAAGCAATATTTATTTATTTTCCTAATGTGTACATTGCAATTTGTACAACTCTCTCTTTATCTGTTTAGCCTCCGGAACTACCGTAAGGTATTACTTCAGAGGATGATGTGTATGAATGTCAGTGAAATGTATAGTCTTGTACAGAGAAGTGTGGTTAATTGAAACCCAACCACCAAAGAACACTGGTATCCACAATCTAGTATTCAAATCCGTATAAAAGTTTTTATCTTTACTAGGATTTGAACCTTAGAACTATCGTCTTTGAAATCAGCTGATTTGCGATGTCGCGTTAACCAATAGACAACTATAACCACTAGACAACAATTTGTACAACTAGAAAACAATAAGCAAACCACACCCCTCTTCACCATGGCTCAATGAGATGAGGATATGTATGATATGTAAATTAGATGTAATCTTGAATTACGCTGACCTTTCCAGAAATGTGTAGTTAACTGAACCCTGACCACCAAAGGTATCCGATGTGTAGTATTCAAAACCATACAAAAGCAACTAAATTTTACTAGGATTTGAACCTCAGAACCTTTGATCTTGAAAATTAGCTACATTCAAGCAACATAGGACTCCAAAGATAACGCAACCAAAAATTTTATGTTAAATAAGCTGACTTATGAAACATTGTTTAACTTAAGAAGAATGAAAAATATTAAAGATATTGCCAGAACTGAAAGAAAGAAGATGGATTCTTGCACTTATCTAACTGAATAATTTCACAACTTGTGTGTGGCTTAAATTATTGACTTTTAAAATTTACGTAACTCTTTTGTATCATCACATTTTTTAATTCGGCCTATAACATCATTAAGCAAATGATGATTAAGAGAGAAAATTATCGATTACTTAATCCATTTTATTTTTTTAAATGTTTTAAAAAAATAGAATCGTATCATTATGATTGAATTTAGGTGTATCGCATCCCTTAATTTCATTTTTTTGTTATAGTTAATTTACACCTTTTCATCAATATGTATATCCATTTTTGCCTTTATACTCAAATATACCCAAGGATTTCGATTTTATCAAGGAAAATCTTTTTGTAATTAGTTAACTACACAAATAACAAACACAGTGGTCTTACTTCCACTCACTTGTACTATATGACTGCTTGTTTCAAATTAGTCATACAGTACGTAGTATCATACATTTGTGATAATTTTAAATTGTGTACTACTTATCTACACTGCCAAGCAAGTATAAAAAAATATAATTCTGTTATAAAAATACAAACAATTTGTATGAGAAGGTTGTAATATATTGTATATATGATATTACAGTAGATGATTTTATTTGAACAAGTTTTTTAATTAATAAATCTATTGCAATATGCTTTATTATTCATAAAGAACACTGTATAGTACATAGAATATTACTTTTTTTACAGACTCCTAAACAGAATGGAAAATCAAATGATTTTGACGATTCTGTTTTTATTTATTTTGAATTGCCTTAATAAAATGAAATATAACTGATAATTTTTTTTTTAATTTCTGTAATATTTTTTGTTTTAAGATTTAAAAAACTTGTATATAAAACAATATGATCATCAGCCATTCAGTTGAAAATGTTTAACCTTATTCTTAATACACTATTTAGTATTTTAGTATTTTTTGACTGTGTAGAATTAACTATGATTAGTAGCTACAAAAGACAAGAGACTGATGTTAGTAAATTAGCTTCAACAGATACAGAGGCAAACTGACCACTATTAACAAAAAGGAAAACATGAGTCAAAGAAAACTGTTGATTAAATTCTTTTGGTACAACAGTGTACTGCCACTAAATGTTTCTTCTGTTTCCTTAATACACAGGATATGTTCAATGCAAGTAATTAATGGTTTAGAGATTATATAATAATTTAGATAAATTACAGTGTCGCTATCTGAAAAAATTTGGTGATGTCAATCACCTTTATAGACTATTCATAATTTATTTTTTTATGCGACTAATTAATATTTATATGAAATGAATGGTGTGGAAATATGAATATTTTGTAGCAATAGGGATCTCCAGAATTAATTGGCTATATTGTTGGACTTTATTTCTCTACAAAAATCAAATACATATTTTATCAATCCAGTCATCCTTATAATACTTGCTTTAAAAATCTATGGTACTATGTATGTACAGTTAATAATCAAGTTTTTTTAACAGTAAATAATAACCTTTCCTTCATATCTGGAAAATCCTGGGTTAGAATCTCAGTAAGCTTGGCATTTTTTGTATGGAACAAAATTCATTCATCTCACATCAATGGCAGTAAATAAAGTTTACAGACATCTTTCAAGGTGAGTATTTTTGCCAATATGAATTTTAATTTATAACTTTGTTACCAAATGATAATACAGGTGATCTAATAATTTGAATAATCATCATTTATAAAAATAAGTTTTTACTGTAATTAGAGATTTTATATGCTGCTTGCTATTTATCATCAGCTTGATATGCTTGCTTTCTGTATCATCAGCAATTTCTGTACCATCCAAAATTCCATTTTTCAAACTAATACAAGAATAAATAAGAAAAAATATAAAGAAAAAAAAATCAGGTAAAAAATTCAACTGTTTTTCTTTTTAATTATTACAGTGAAAATAACTGTTTGTCATGAAAAGTGCAAATGTATGAGTAAAGAATCCACAGTCTATGACCATGAATCCATCCATGGTCTTGTTACGATGGTCAACAGTTGATTAATAAAATATTCATTTCCTAAGCTCTTTGTTTTTTTATTGATAATCTTCTCCTTCTGGTAAGCCTTCCTTAATACAGTCAATAAAAAATCACACCATCCAGAAAACTAAAAACCATTATGATATAGCAATCAATTGTTACGTAATTCGTAATCAATAATAGAGAGATAGCTGCCTGTGACCAGTTCCTGTCTAATTCAAAAGCAAAATATTAGTAATAATATGAAAACAACAAAATTTCATTTAAATTTACTTATACTCACTGGTAAGGAGATGACTTCACAAACTTTGTAAGGATGGTTCTCCCTGAGAATAAAAAAGGCATAATTAATTAATTAGTATAAAAATATAATATTATATATAATATAATAATATATTAAATACATATTGATATTATTTAATATATATAAATTTAAACTATTATATAAAGAGGAATGTTTTTTTGTTTGGGATTAAAAAAAACCATTGCAACCAAATTTTTACCCATGTTTCTTGGCATAACTGAGAAAGGTTTATAGATATATTTCATCTTGAAAAACATTAAAAACAACAATAAAAGAACAAGCTAAAAAGCTAATGCTTCACTGCCTCATACATAGTATGTTGACTCTCCACTACGCAGCATATATGTTGCGCTCACGCAACAACTTTTTACATAGCATATTGGCTCTCTGTTAGGGGGCAAACATAATATTGCACTAAATTCAGTCTAATTAACCACAAAGAGTGATAATAACTGTTAATTATTGAATAACAGACAATTTTAATTCATTTCTTTGATATACATAAATATAATGGGTTAATGCAGTTGTATTCGATTTCTCAGGTAATATGATATATTGATTCTATGACAGCGATAGATATTTGATTATTCAAATTTATAAAATTAAATAACAATAATAAGTAAATAAAGATGCAAATAAAAAATATAAATTAAAAGTAATCTATGCTTAAAAATTAAATAAAATAATGTGTAAATTAATTGACAACAGACTGCTTCTAGCAGGAGAAAGTTGTTGTGGGGGATCTGTGTGCAATGGCTCTCTCACAATAAAAGAATCCTTTTTGTTTTACTGCTTAATATTATCTAATAATCCCTTTCTTTTATTAATAAAAATTAACAAATAATAAATAAATAAAAATGCAAATATAAAATTATCTATGCTTAGAAATCAGATTAATATTCTGTAAATTAATTGACAACTGACTGTTTCCAGCAGGAGAGAGTGTAAAGTAAAGCCTTGTTTTTAGCATCGAAGGAGTCATGTACTGCTATGCAGAGTAACATCAATGGTCTACTCTGCACCAGTAGCAGCTAAAATAAAAATATGAGCACATACAACAAACAAACCAATCCAAACACAATCATTTTTTATAGAGAATGATTTTGGCGGTATTTGTTGAGTGATAAATATTTCATTATTGATATTTACTTAGATGGCATTTCTTTTTCTAAAATCATGCCAAAATGTAAGAGACGTTTGGTAAAAAATCTACAGACACAAGGTGGATGTTTACATGAGACTATGGGAGAGCATGAGGATCTTATTTACAGTGCTGTACAATGTAGGAAAGCCACATTAAAGTTCAGATTTATTATTGAATATGCTCCTCATTTGGATTAAATTAATTGAAAAAATTTTAAAATTGGTGCAATGATTAAAAAAAATGCAATCATTTTTTTACAAAAAATGGAAAAATAAAGCACCTGGAATGTGTTGTTCTGATGGGAAAGTTTCACTTCTTATTCTTATTAAGCTACCAGAGCCAATTGATAATTTAATTTTAGGAGCTTATCCTTTGTCAAAACATTTTCTTGATAATGTTGGAAAATAAAACACTTTATTTCAGATGACTTCTTTCTGTGCTAAACAAATTGTAGAAGGAGATTTCATGCCTACATTTAAAGTTAAAGTTTACAATCAGATAGGAAGTTTATTGGCAGCAACCTGGTATCGATCACCAATTTTTACAAATTTAATTCCTTTCTGATGCCGATCAAACTTCTCTTCATACTAATATTGTTCCAAACTTGAAGAAGGAACTAATAACAGTACTCCAGCAAGTTTTGTAATAACATAACATAGCTTTTACAGTTTTGTAATAACAGTTTTACAGTTGTTTACATAACAGTTTTGTAATAACAAGTTTTGTAGCATAATAATTTGATCAGAGAGTTTAAATGCAATATTGACAACACACCTTTGGGCAACACAAAAGATTTTAAATTAATGTTGATCATGTAATTAGCATGCAGGTCGCTTATAGTCCTCCAACTACTAATGAAGTTGCAGTTTAGTGGTCGATGAATATTAAGGATCTAGAGATATAATCTTACGTTTTCATGATAGTCAAATGCAACATGTGTTTCATTTGGCTACACCATTTGATCCATTTTGATGTTACACCGTTTGCAAAAACATTGCAAACAGTGTAGCAACATCAGGAATAGCTGCTACACTTATAAATAGTGTGCGCTACCCTTGGCTTATTGGAAAATGAATCAATGGAAAGATATGCTTGCTGATGCTTCAATCTGTCAGGCTTTGCCTAAATTGAGAGAATTAAAATTATATTAATTTTTTATTCATACTGCCCAACCAAACATCTGTTGAACTTGTGGATAAAAATTTTGACCCATTAATATATGACATTGTAAACATATGTGTCACGAATCATATGGTGATACAAATAGATTATCATCATGCATGATAAATGTTTAAAAAAGTATCCTCAAGGTACATTTACAACATTCAAACTGCAGATTATAGTTAGCCGACTTATCGCAGGAGAAGTCCAGAGGATAGATCATATGAAAACTTTAAACATGCAAGGTAACATAATTGATACTGATAATAAATGGATCTTCCCACATTGTCCATTATTGTTACTTAGCTTGCCAATAAGTGAAAGTCCTTCACTTATTGGAAAGTGATAATTAATGGAAAGATATGCTTGCTGGTCCTCAATCTGTCAGGTTTCACCTAAATTGAGAGTATTATAATTATATTAGTTTTTTTTTTATTCATACTGCCCAACAAAACATATTGTGGAAAATTTTCCAAAAAGATTTTTTTAAAGATATTTTATATAAAATCCAACATCAAACCAATAATGTTGAGATTACAATTTCAGATTTTATTGAATAGAGGTCTCAATTAAGATTGAAGATATTGTCGTTACGTTAAATGAGAAATACTTAGGTGATTTTGGTTTACCAATAACACATCACAAACAAGAAGCTATTAATACTTATGATACAATGTTAAGACTTTCTTCAACATCAATCAACAGAAAGAATTTGTTAAGTATTAATCTTAACATTTAGTACCTGATCAACGTCAAGCGTTTGATGATATAAATAAGAGTTACTAGCAACAACACAAAGATTTTTTTCTTAGATGCTCCTGGAGGCACTGGGAAAACTTTCTTTCTCAATCTCTGCTTTTTGCTCAAGTTCCCTCAACTATAAACATTGCAAATGGTATAGCATCATCAGGAATAGCTGCTTATAAATGGTGTGAAAACTGCACATTCCACTTTTAAGTTACCAATTAATGTTGCTTGTGGGCAAGAATCTGTTCTATTCGTAAAAATGGTTCCTTGCGAAAAATTCTGCAAGATGCTGAACTTATAGTGTGGGATGAATGCACAATGAGTCATTGAGCTCAAATTGAAGCCACTGATCAAACTAACTATTCTCTTCCTATTTCCTCCCTTTTTGTCTTATCCTTTATTCCTTCAGTCGGGTCAACTGACTGAGTACCATCTGTGCTAGCATGCCAGTACCTTTTTATATACAGCAGGATAGCCACTTTTTATTGATGCTTACTATTGGAGTATCTATGAAACAATCAAAGGACTCTTCTTTCATATCAAGAGTTGTACAAAAAGCCAAGCTCATGGCCGACTTCCCTTCTGTACAAAACCACATACCTCCTATTTCTACTCAATCAAAGAGCATATAATCAAAAATTTTATTATAACCTCTTAATTAAGTCAATAAATTATCAATTGTCCACACTTAACTATATTTCTTAGTGAATTTCATTACTTTTAAAAATTACTAATGTACTTCTGTCTTTTTGATTTAATTCATGGCAATGTTTCAAGATATTACCGAAAAAATATTATACTAACAGTTTAGATTAATCATCTTTCTGACCATGAGATTTGATTTAGCAGAACAGCTACATAAAAAGTAAGAAAAACAAAAAATATAGATTGTTTTAGAATTATATCTTTTGATCACTGTAATTAAGTATAAATAAATTTAAGGTAATCAACTTATAAAGTATAAATATTTAAAAAATTACACTTTACAACAAAGAATATAAAAAAATAATATTTTTTAATAATATTGTCAATAAAAAAAAAAAATTGATCAAAATAACTACTAATAAACAACAGTATACGTACTTGACAAATTTTGTAAGAGCATCAACTTTGGATGTTCTTGTCTTTAACATCTGAAAAAATATAAAAAACACATTAAAAATGTTTACATTAACAAAAAACCAGACATTTTTCTATTTTTCTCTAAACATTTTTAATTGTATATTAATAAAACTGATATCCCTGAAATTTTTGTAATATTTATAGAGTTTGCAAATCTTGTCATGAATATTTTATCATTAAAAAATAGATTCTGTTTTTTACTTTATAGTTTATTATGGTAGCCTCTACTAACAAAAAATTATTTTCTGCTAATTTCTTCTTTGTTTCCATTCTGTTGACAATGTTCATCATCATCATCTGGTATTCTGTGTGGCACAGGCCCATTACACAACCACTGTTTCCATCCATTTTGACTCAAGCCTTCTCATTTGTCTTCTTGTAGTTTCCAATCTTCACCTTATCCTTTTTCTTACTCACTTCCTTTTGTTTTTTTTTATGTTATCGATCCAGTTATCAAGATTCCACTTCCTTTAACAAGACATCCAGAACCACTTCCTTTTCTGTTGTGTACTTCCTGCATAAATGCTCTTTCTTCTTTAATCCTATTCATCGCTTCTTCATTTATTTTATCCATACATCTTACTTCCTCTACTTTCTAAAACGTTATATTTTATTCTTCTTCAAAAATGTTAAAGGGATAAAAATTCAAGCTCTTATATTTTCAAAAAATCTCTCTACAACTCTATCTAAAATCTCAGACCTGAGCTACATCCATCTTCTGATGAAAAATTATTTTTGGCTTATTTTATATTCTATTAAATAATTTATGCAAACAGAAAAAAAAACTCATACATTTTTCAATATATTATGGGAAACAAATTTTTTTCTTAGTAGCTCTATTTCCCTAATGATATTTTATATATTTTTGCATATGCTTTCTGTTCTATCAACAAAATTAATAACAAAGCAATCTGAAATGGAATTGTTCCAAACAGATATTTGTTACCATTCTTTGTTATTATCAGGTAACATCTGTTTAATTCTTTGTGATAAAACTATCACCTAAAATAAATTTAACAAGGCTCCTTTTTGAAAAAGTAACACTTATGACTTCAAAGCTGCTATGACTAGTATTTAAATTAATTTATACTAAAGTCAGGAGGTAAACTAGTTTCCCCTTAGGATCTCTGGGTGGAGACTGCTAAGGAAGGGGTCACCAGACAACTAAAAAATAACATTCTACGAGTTGGAACATGGAATGTTAGAAGTCTAAAAGAAGATTGGTACATTAAAAAAATTTAAAGCAGGGAATGAGTAGGTAAAATGTAGATGTAATAGGAATTAGCGAGGGTTGGTGAGAAAAGGAAAATGATTTTTGGTTGTCATTTTAGAATAATTAACTCAAGAGTCAAATAAAGGGCAAGCAGGAGTAGGTTTTGTAATGAACAAGAAAATAGGGAAGAGAGTAGAGTATTTCAAAATGCATAGTGATAGAATCATTATAATATGGATAAAATCAAAACCTAAGCCAACAATGATTAACATCAATATGCTTACAAGTGCCCATGAAGAATATGATGAGGTAGAGTATGTATATGAAGAAATTGATGAAGCAATTAAACACATAAAAGGGGGGTGGAAATCTAATAATAGTTGGAGATTGGAACACAAGGATTAGAAGAGGCAAGGATGGAAATATTATGAGTAAATACAGGCTGGGCAAAAGAAATGAAAGAGGGGACCGACTTGTTGAATTCTGCACTTAATGTTTTTTTTTGGAAGTGTAATTTAGTAATTGCCAACATCCAGTTTAAAGATCATAACAGAAGAATATACACATGGAAAAAGCTGGGCGATACTGCAAGATATCAGATAAATTATACCACAGTTAAGCAAAGCTTAAGAATCAACTTATCGACTGCAAAATATATCCAAGGATATGTTTGCATTGATAGTGACCATAATTTAGTCATAATGAAACATAGATTGGGGTTTAAAAATCTGAAGGAAAGATGTCAGATAAATCGGTGGAATTTAGAGATACTTGAAAAAGAGGTAAAGAAGAATTTTAGGGAGGACATCAAGTTTGAGTAAAAAAGATAAGGTAGCAAATATAGAAAAAGAATGTTAAAAAGGATATTCTTAAATCAGCAGAAGTGAACTTGGGTGGAAGAAGGAGAACTGATAGAAAACCTTGGAAATACTTTGGCTGGTCGAATTAGGCAACTCAATTTTATAAAGACACCTGGTGCAAGGCTACGGACAGTTTGCTTTAAGGCATTCATTAGAGGTTAGCAATGCGCATTTCATTTCATAACCGGGTTTGTACTGTCAACACCAGTGCATGTATAGGCAGCAAAAGAAATGAGATGCGAATTACCATGTAATTGTGTTTACAAAGTGTTTCCCGTAAGTTTTAACACTATAGCTACAAAAGATACAAAAAAAATTACAAACATTTTTTCAACAAATTTTTTATTCAAAATAGTCTCCATAAGAAGTAATACACATATTGGCACAATCTTTCAGCCTTTTCATGCCTTTCAAAAACTCCTCTATTGAAATACTGTTTAACTTCGTTGTCACATCTTCTTGTATCTCGTCTATCGCCGCAAAATGATCCCCTTTCAAATCCATCATTAATTTAGGGAAGAGGAAGTAGTCAGGGGGAAATCAAATCAGACGAGTACGGTGGGAGGCTGAGCACAGGAATCATTTTTTGGCCAAAAATTGAGTGTTAATTGGCGCGGTATGCGTTATCGTGCAAGAGGAAAAACAAATCTCTCCACAACTCGGATCTAACATGCGCAATTCTTTTGCAAAGGCAATCCAGCACTTGGTACAATGAAGAATTCACAGTAGTACCTTGAGGAAAAAATTCTTTGTGGACGATGCCTTTGGAGTAAAAAAAAAAAATCAACTTAGTCTTAATTTTTTATTTTTGAAAACACAAATTTTTTGGTCGCGGCAAATTTTTGCTGATCTGCTCAACATCACCAAAAAAACAGTAGCATGAGACATAACAGATCCACCATAAGCCAATTTTAACATTTCAAACATTTCTGTCGCACTCTTACCAGCTATAAAGCAAAATTTCATCACAACATTGTTCATTATTTTTATTTATTGTGAAATTATGACAACAACCACTTTGATGCAAACTGCTTCTGAATAGCTACATATAATCCGACGGACTTGAATTTTCATATGGAGGGAAAGGAAGGTTGTAGTAACTAGTTCCCAAAATTTCATGAAGATAGCACTAATAGTACTGATTTTATAGCCACAGCTTTAAAACTTATGGGACACACTGTACATATTGGGTATATACATTATACGGATTTGAATATGGATAATACACTTTATACGGATTTGAATACTACATCGTGGATACCGGTGTTCTTTGGTGGTTGAGTTTCAATTAACTACACTTCTCAGGAGTGGTCGATCTGAGATTGTACAAGACTACACTTTATTCACATTCATACATATCATTCTCATTCATCCTCTGAAGTAATACCTTACGGTAGTTCCAGAGGCTAAACAGAGAAAGAGAAAGACCTATGTGTTCAGAAATTTTTTTTTTTGTACTGATGTTAGACATACTATTGAAATATCGGATGACTTTTTATAATATAATCTGTATATTATCTTTTACTATTTCTTCACATTCTGCAAATAAAAGAAAATGATCAATTAGTCAACAGTTAACAAGGTAGCTCTAAAACTTAAGCAATAACTGAAATAAGGTATAGCAAAACTGTTCATTTGCTGTTGATCTGAATGATTAACATTTGTAGTATTATTACTTCAGAAAATTAATAGTGTGAATATATGTATGCTTATATACCATATTTATTGCAATCATGCGGCAAAGTGGCATGAATATGAACAGTATTTTAAAAGTTGAAGAAATGCTAGTTATTAAGATTCATTAACTACGATATTATTTCCATTTAACTTTTAATGAACAGTATTACCTAAAAAAAAACAGAATGCACACAAATAAATGTTACTTGTTCAGAATTCAAAAAAGCATTTTTAAGGAAAGCTATTTTTGAAAATTTCTAAGAACAGTTATTTTTCATTTTAAACTTAATTAATTTTTTTTTTTTTTTTAATTAATCTAATGCCCTTAACAGTTGGATGAGGTATTTTTTTATTTGTTTAAAAAAGAAATTTATAACAGGTTTATGTTTATTTTTTCAGTGGATAAAATTGGTTTTACAAATGAAAATTACACTGTATTATCTTAACCTGGGTTTATTGTTATTCAATTCAAATAACTCCTTTATAATAATTCTATGTTGAACCACTTCAATGTACATTTTTTCCATTTGTAGATTTTCATCAATGTTAACAACTTATTACTTTTATGCAATTTATAAATTACAAATTGTAGGTTACTAAATCATTCAAAAACATCAATAAATTGATCTTGTTTATAACAGAAATGATTTTTATTTTTTGGAATCGCTACTTCCATTAAAACATTTTAATTTTAAATGTTTTGCTTGTATCACATATAAAACTGGAATTGATAGATGCAGCATATGTAGTTAAATAAGCAACATCAATTGCAATATGAGTAAGTAATAAGTTTGGCAAAGGGAAAAATAAGCGATATCATTCTCTATTCTTTTATAGATGAAGAACAGAAAATACCTCAACATAAATACAAACAGAGGTTTAAGAATATAATATATATAAAAACTAATAACGTAACATATCTTTACAATCATATCTTCTCACCAGTTTTTCAGATTACTTTATTAAGAGAAGCCCCAATTTCAAAGGACCAGGAATTGTAAAACTTTGTCATATAGAGCAGCTGTAATAATACACATGTATTACACACATGTGTATTTTAATATAGGTTTATTATAATTATAAAAATTCTATCAAAAATCAAACAGAAACATAAAATATAACAAAACTGTAACTTTCTAAATTAAAAATATAGTTTTATCTCTTGGTTCCAGAAACTGTACTTATTAACGCCTAACAAATGAAATGACATTTCAGGTTTTTATACTTCTTAATTCTCATAATCACTCTACAACTTATAAATTCTTAAATTTTATATAAATAGATATACTAGCATCCTCGCCGCGGCTTCAACCGTGCTAAATGGTTACTGCCGTTTCCTGTCACGGTCAGGGGATATTTAGCAGATCAGGGTTCGCTTCGCTCTAGCCCTTCCTAGAGCTTGCTTGGCTCGAACCCTTGCCATATAACCTGGAGGCTCCCGCTTTGGGGTTCACAGAGTTCATCAAACTCGTGCTTGTTAGAATAATAATAGAGTTTCTGAGTTATTAAAATATGGGGTTTTCCAAATAAATCCTAAAATAAACTAATAATGATGTAAGTTAGGGGTATGGAGCCTTCAAATCTCGGGGACCAATAGAGATACCTACAATTACTATGCTTAGATTATGATAAATAATCTAAAAACTTGGTATGTTAATGACGCAAGAAATAGATAAAAGCAATCTTTGAAGCGGGTTGTATATCGTGTCAAAATTTGAGCTAAATCGATGCAGAACTTTTTGAGTTTTTGAAGCGTACACAAACCAACATAACATTTTTATATATATAGATAGATAGATATATCCCTCTATATGCAAAATTTAGTTCTCTATGTTTTTTTTTCTTCAACATATTTTCTTTAACATATTTAGAATATATATTTGTTCAGTCAAGAATTAAAACATCTTATCTGCTACTACAGTAATAATCTGCTACATGTAATAATTCAATTATTATTATTATTATTTATGTTTATTATTTTTATTAATTATATGTAATAAGGATTAAAAAATCATCACTGAACATGGGCTTATGCTCGAAAGTGTTTTGATGATAATGTAAAAGTAAAGGTTAGAATGTTTCTTTTATTCTGTACTTTGCGGAGTGACTGAAGAAAAAAACATATAGAGAACTAAATATATATATATATATAATTCAACTTAATCCAAGTACAGATATAAGACATAAAACAAATCTTACCCTTATTTGTATATTTATAATTTTTCACAAAAGTACTTTCATGGAATCCTGAATCATCAAGATGTGATATTTATAGTTTATAAAATTACATAATAAACGATTAAAAGATTAAAACTGCAATCATATACAAAAGTATATGAAGTCAGTAAATATATTAAAAATAAATTAAATAGAAACAAATATTTAAATATGTTTGTAGCCAGTGAAATACTGCAGTACTGAACTATATATAAATAAATACCTTATATATCTATGAAAGTGCTATCTACTGCAGCTTTTAAGTGTCTCCTTCAAAATTGTGTCTGTAAGTTATCACATTGAATCTTTGTTTATATTTATGTATATAATATTTTTCTAAAATATCTAGATTTTTATTTATGTTTCCTTTTTTAATTTCTAATATTTCTAAATTATTATTAAATCAGAAATGGAATGTTTAGTGTTTATAAGGTGATTCGCAACATTGGCGAAGCCCGATTTTTTTATTTTTATAATGCTTAAAATGTTCATATATACGAGTCAATTGTAAATGAGTTTGAAAGGTTTGATTTTAGAAATGTATAATATAACTGAACTCCAGAAGCTGAAATAAAGAATTACCAAATGATTCAAAGCTATAATAAAATAAGTCTACTGTTTAGATCAAGATCTAGTAAAATACTGAACCAATCAGTAATGGATAGCATTAATTCAATCAGCTGTTTTTTGATACTGAAGATCCATTTTTAAGATATACTTACTAAATAATCGGATTAATACACCTATACCAGCATTTACTATTGCAAAAGAGAGTACAATTAACAATTAAACATCGTAAGTTCAACACCTTTGGAAAGATTGACCTGACAATTAGCAAAATATATTATAAACAAGTGTAAAATTAATAAATAATCCTCATGAGTTCAACATCTCAGGAAGAGTTAAACTGACAGTTGGTAAAATAAAAACCATTGTATAAAAAAACAGGTGTATATAAAAATTATTACCAGTAAATATTCAGAGTCTTCATTAATCTTTCCTTCCCATTCATAACTAAAAAAAAAGGAAGAAAACAATATTATTAAAAGTATTTCACTAATAATTAAATATAGATATTATAATGATCAAAATCATGTAACAAAGGTTAAATTATAAAGAACAAAGGATTAAGTTAAAATGTACAGTTTGATCAAAGCACAAGGTTAAGACAGGGCATATTATCCCACTTACTGTTTATATAATGAGTGTATATGTTTAAATAAGAAAAAGGTAGGCTGTGAAAAGATGAGATAAAAAAGCTTAGCTTGAGAGAATAATTACATGAAATACAGAGACAACCGATTATTTAGAACGATAGCATTCCACATAAAAGTATTAAATGTAGGAACACACAAGAAATGACATAATATCTGTCATATGTTAATTTTGTAAATACATCCTGGTGGAAACACACAAGCATCGAGTGACTTCCAAATGTGTGAAGAGTATGGATCAGAAAGATATGGAAGAAAGCGGCGAGTCCATTTCCCAAACTTGAGAGATTTCAACATAGAAATTTTAAAACTATCAAAAGATTCTTTGGAATTTAAGAAAAATATTATTTAATGTCCATAAGCTCATATAATGAACTGTTACCTGATCTGTACAATCATGTATGGCAAAGTGACATGAATACGAGCAGTACCTTAACAGCTGAAGAGTTGCTAGTTATTAAGATTCAGTAAGAATCTTAATTCTATATTATTATTATATCTTAATTCTTCTAAATTATTTCCATTTAATTGTTTAGTGAAAAATAAAAAAAAAAAATAAAAAAAAAAACAGAATATAGACACAAGCAAATGTTGCTTATTCAGTATGAAAGTTGGGTAGTCAAAAAAGCATTTTTAAGGAATGCTATTTTTGAAAATTTTGAATTTTCAAGAACATAAACAGCTTCTTTTTTTTTTATTTTAATTTATATTTTTTTTAAATGAATGTGATGCCCTCAAGTTGCATGCAGTATTTTTTTTATGCATATAATTTTTATACATTTACAAGTCCCCATTTTCTGGTATTCGGTACTTCCACTAGTACGTTAAAGGACAGCTGTATCTTGTAAGCTATCGCCTCTTCTAACGCTATCTGTAAGTCATTGATAGAATTATTTGTGAACTTTATACACAAATGGTACGATACCTGTCACCCAAATCCAGAATATAATCCTTCTAATATCAAAATTTAACCTCTAAATTTACTCAGTACAATAAAAAAATTAATGAGGAGGATAGATGAGAAAAATCCCTGCCACACAGAAGACAGATCAAGGGGAGAATGTACAAGTCATACATAATGATTATCACAGCCAACATGTTACATTAAATAGAGGAACTTTAAAACAGATTAGAGTGATGACATTATTATTGCAAAAGAAAGAAATACAAATATACTAAGAATTGTGGCATACAGTAACAAGTAAACTGCAATATCAAAACATTATTTAATTTATATATATATGTACCCTGAACAAATAAAAAACAATTATATGAATGTCTAAAAATTTTTTAAAAATTAACTAAAATTTTAGTTATTCAAAATATTAATAATTTAAGTAATTTAAAGGATAAATAATAAAACTAAAAAATTACTTTTAACTGAATAGAAATTACTGTGTTAATAGTAAATACATAACCATTCAACATATTATTTGGTACTTCAGTATGGAATGAACAAAAGCAAAATAATAAGCAAAAGCATAATATGCACAACAATAAATTATGCATGCATTCAAATAAGTTTAAACAAATGTTAAACATTTTCATGCATTAAAACAAGTTTAACAAATGTTGAAAACATGTTCAAACAAAAAACCTCATGTTTAAAACATGATGTGATAATCACATGATATGGTTTACTATAAATATTAAACCCTGATATCCTATCAACTTGACAGACTATTTCAAAAGCATTCAGATTTTAATTAGGTGAAAAATATATTAATGGTTCATTAAAGAGTAAAAATATTTTCTCTTACTTGAATTTAAAACAATTATAACTGATCCACAAGTTTATAAATACAATAGCAGCCCAAACAAAATCAAATAAGTTATTATCAGTGAAGGCATAAAGAAATGGATTTATTCAGCTAATATACAAAAAGAACCAAGCAACCACAGCTAATACAAACCATCAACAAAAATTTAAACTTTAATTGGGTTAAGAAATGAGGCTGTGGATTCTCATACCTAATATGATGAACTGTTCAAAATCTTTAGAAAAACTTGAAGTAATAAGATAGATTTATAATTACAATGTTTCTTATTTGATTTAATAACAAATATTACTTTAAAAATGTTCGAGGTATATGTAAAACCTAGGCTCAAATTATGAGTTAAAAGCAATATCAATTTCCAAGAAATCTGCATTAGAACCGTTACCACATCATTTACAGAAGACTTATTTCTCTTCAGGGACTGAATAATTTCCAAAATTTTAAGGATTTGAAGACTGGAAATTCATGGATGCAGTAAGATATCATAAATACATGAAATCTTGGGATAATGAATTATAAATTTTCTGGTATTAAGTGACACAGAAAAGCATAAATACTGCAGGAGGGAGGGGATTTCATAACTCGCATGTAAAAGAAAACTTTATTTATTGCAGTACCCTACTTTATTTTTCCACATAGTCACTACTTACAGAATACCAATGGTGAACCAGTTTTAAAATTTACTGAATCCCAATGGTGAACCAGTTTTTAAATTTAATCAATGAAGTATGCTTACCTTCCCGTGATCCATGACTTCACTGCATCCTTCAGTTCATCATTCATAGTAAAATGAATATTCTTACTATCCCTCTTTAATTGCAGAAAGAAGTGACAGTCACAGGCAAATCTGGTGAGGGTGTATGCAAGGGAGTTATACAAGCGTTTCAAATCCCAGAACAATGTCAAAAAAACCTTTTTGCAGAGGATTATGTTTTGAATTTTTTTACTGTGGCAAACTATACTGCCAGTATTCCATGCTCTGCCATTTTTCTTCTAGGTTGTAATGAAGTTTTCTTGTCTTCAATTACAATATTGAAAAGAAAATCATCTTCTGCATCACAATAATATTTCAAAAGCTGTTCATAACATTCCTTTTATTGTTTGCTCTTTTCTGCTAGTTTGCATAGCACCCAACACAAGAAAAGATTTTTTCAGTATTTTTTTCCAAAAGATTTTTCAGTAGCTCGGTTATGTAACAACTCGTATTACGTACTCAATCTTTCGATAATGCCTTTCTGGGTGTCTGGTGGTAATGCGATGGTTATCTGAGTTGATTTATCTACCTCTTTTTAGTACTTCTCATCAGTCACAAAAACTGGTCATTATTGCGAGGTAAACCCTAAATATGTTTGCTTTATCAGCCTCTGAAACATAAAATTTTAATTCCCATCTACTGTATTCACAGCACTTCATCAATCAACAGCTTCATCACCTTACATTACTATTACACGACAATTAACATCACTAGCATTTACTTTTATTGGAGTTAAAAATTCTATCACTGCATATTGTTTTTGATGTTGACATGGCAGACTTGACTCCAAAATAATGATGACTGATAATTAAATGAGAGAGTGTGGGTCAACAAGTTTTGGAATCTTAATTTTAAAAAGGGGAATGAATGAAACTATAATATGACAACACCTGGTTTGTGTGAAAGTTTTTTCTCGTTACATTTTAATGTACACTAATGCTATCCCTCTTATGACAATTTTTTTTCATCTGTTTACATGAAGTTTTGTTAAGCACTTAATTTTGTTATTTTTCTTGAATCTATTAATGACTACTGTTTAAAAATTAACAACTGACGAGTACATTTAGTTTTATAATTTAAAAAACCAATCTTGAATCATCATTCATCATTATAATGATTTATAATTTCTATATTAATTCTTATTGCAATAAATTCTTCTATAAAACATTAATTAAATTTTTTTAAAAATACAAGACTAAGACATACAAGACAAAACTATGAAATGCAAGACAAATTAAGACACTTACTATACTTACACTGAAACTATTTTTGGTATTATATTAACACAAGCTGCTAATTTTGCAGACACTGCGCCACTGAAAGAGAAATCAAGCATAAAAACATTATAATACGACGAATAAGAAAAGTAAATTTATTCTCAAAAAATCTTTTAAACAATAAAAAACCAAATGACAGTCATAGTATGATAAAACCAGTGCTAATAAAACTTAAGCATACTAACAAACTTTCCATAATAAACAGCATTTCACTGAAACAAGTACTAACCTACAGAAAAAGAAATTTGGTTGTGCAATTTCAAAAATACATTCCAATATATTCAACTGATTTTGCAATAAGACATCATAATAAGATATAAATAGATATTGTAGTACACACAAATTAGAAAGGCCTAATTCATTTAATAATAAAATTATTAATTAAAACAAAAAAAGAACAGCTATTTACTATACTATATTTCTGTTAATCTGTTAATAATATGATGTCATAATATGCGATTATGATATGATTTAATTCTTTGTCTAGTATTGTTTATTTATAGCTTAAAAATTAAGTTAACAAAGTTAAACAATAAAAAATGAGCTAACAAAAATAATGTAGGAACTTAAAATTATTAATTATTAATACAATTTCCTAATTACATTTCCTATTTAAATAAGATTTCCTATTTTGTAAATGAGATTATCAGTAACAATCTCATTTTCCTCTCTTTTCAGTTAAAAATTATTTAACCTTACTGGAACATTTTGGACATAATATTTTTTTTTTCTTCAATATATCTCATTACTTTTGTGATTTCTTTATGTCGTACAAGAAATGCAATTATAATAATTTCAATTTAAGCCTATTAGGTAATACAAAATCTTTCCTGAACTCAAATTTAATCAATTTAGTAATTTTCTGTAAAACCCAGAGAAAGTTGTTAAAGTACTGCATTAACTTGAACTAATTTTTGATCAAAATAAAAAAAAAATTAAATTAAATTACTTACTGTGCAATTTTTTTTGCAACTTCTTCATCCGGTACTGTAACGTAGGCAGCAGAAAATGCACCTGCCTCGATCATCGATGTTATAGTACGTCTTGTAAATAATGACAACAAACAAACAACCATAAAAAATCTGAGTGAAACAGTCATAAATAAAATGACGTGTTTTCTATCTGAAACATACCAAAATTAAACTTAATAGATTAAATTTATCTTTCACAAAATATTTATTTACAAGAATATAGAGTTCAAGTTGTGATGCTGCTTAAGCTTGATGAACAAATTATATGTAAAGTACATATAATATTGAAACAAAATATTTGTAGGATCTAACTTCCTAATTAACTTAAATAATTAACAATATTTATGTTAATCTGCTTTCTAAACTTAATCCACAGGCAAGAATGGAATTTCTTTTACCCAAATTCTTTTTGAAACTGAACCAGTCTTAAATATAATACATCTTCTAACAAACATTCTATTTGACTACAAAATAACCCAGCTTACAAAGACTTATGTTTCCCATGCGGCAAGGTGACTCAGATAGCATATCATCAATTCTTACTGTTTACTCTTACTTAAATTTTTCAGAGCCCCATCAATTTGATATCACAGTATAGCACTCTACTGAAATCAGCTTTAAATCATCTAAAATACTCTGTTAGACAATTTTCATATTTGCACGAAAGATAAACTACCTCTTACCTCTTTCTTCCTTTGAAACAAAGATTGTCCTTGCATTTCTGATACATTTTGTAGTTTCCCTAAAATCCTCTCTGACTTTCTATTTGTGCACCTATCTTTCCAGTAACCACATTTTCCTCTACCTCATTACATCTCTTATTCATCCAATCCTCCATTACTACTTTGCACTCCTATTAATTCACTTCTTGTACATTAATATATAATTTTCTACATTCACTAAATTTTGGATTTCTATATTTAATGAGTTCATCCACCAGTTTCAGTACATGTCACCTTATTCATGATTTTCAACTTGCTTATCTCTCGAATAGCTGTACAAAGAAATGGAATGGGCATTATCAATTTTTATAAAAGAGTAATGTTTACTATTTTGATCATTTTTTTACAACAAAGGTTGGAAAAGAATTATTTCTGTGGAACAGTATTTCCATCCCAGCAGTAGCATAAAAAATTTTTTGTTTGCATATAAAATTATTATATTGTTATATCATCTTCATAGACTTATTAGTTCTCAATTTAAATCTTAAAAGCTATAAAGTCAGCTTTTTAAGTACAAGGCATTGATGAAAATTTAATATTGTAGTATGATGCCTATTAAATCAAAACTTTGGGGTATACTAGTCATAAACATTTCAATTCCAATAGGAATGGGTTTTCCATAAAAAAAATACATTCATAATAACAATCATTAGCTGTAAATAACTGCATTAGAGATCCATTCTCAATTAATATGTAAAAACTAGAGGGGTTCTTAACAAGGGGTGGGGAACTTGCTCAGAGACATAACCATAAACATGTTCCAAAATTTCATTTCCTTCTAATTTTAGGGTTCACTTATAAGACAACTTTTCAAAACTACCAAAAATAAATTAAAACTATTGATTGTTTTTTAACAATGTAATTCTGAGAAAAATATTTTTCTGAAGGTTACCTTTTGGAAAATGTAAAACCTATACATAAGAATACAAATTACAACTACTACTTTCTTATAAACTCCATGGAAACACTTTTAAGCATACTCCAGTACGAGTATTGACATTAACTGATTAATCAAAATGTTAAATCATCGATCAATACTCTAAACTGACGATATTATTGTCTCCTATTTGTAAGAGTTATTCCGATAACCCTAAGAATACCGGAATAAAAATACGTTTACATCAATTTTCAAACTGCAACAATTTGAAAATCTTTGTATACAAATCAAAATTAGATATTTATTACTTTTATGGACTTTTAAATTTTAATTTAGGTTGGTTACGTGAAAATGAAAAAAAAAATTTAATAGGGGTCCGTAAAAATAATGAGCTAAGAATCGGTTCTCATAACAGTATCTGCACAGACGTAAAACAATCGCAGAAAACAAAAAGAAACCAATAGTTTCTTTTTGTTTTAATTTTAAAACATTCATACACAGTACATTCTAATGAAAAATTATTCGATTCCACAAATAAAACGTTAATCAAATTAATATTTTACCTTATAAAAACAATGAACCAAGCTATTAAATAGATAAGACAAATTAAATCTCCGCTCCCACAATTAAGGAATTAGATGGCAGCAAGAATTTCTTCAGACCAAAACAAAGTATAACCTAAACGATACAAATTGACAATTGTAACTGAATCAATGGAATTATTCTACTAACGTAACATGGTTAGGTACATAGTATGTACCTAAAGATTTCAGTGATATACTTTTCATAAATCAATGATACAAATTGTACTATTATACTTTTATATTAATATTGGTTTGCAAGCATTAACATTGACAATTAATTAGTAATAGTATTGTATTTTTAAAAAATAATGAGTTCTACTATATTAAATAATTCCTTTTCTGCAAGAACATATTTACATATTTTACTGTTAAGTTTTATTCAAAATTATATGAGACAAGAATTACTTGTAGACAGCTCTCAACGAACAAAATAATTTTCAGATTTATGAAAAAAAACCTATTAAATAAAGACGATAAATCAGATAAAACAATGGTCTGTGAAGAATGGATTAAACTAGGATAGAATGAAGTGAAATCAATTAAGTAGTTGTTCACTGTCTTAACGTAATATCTAATAACTTAATGATCATTGTGAGCTGTTGTTTAGTACGGAAGTAAAAGTTTTGTAGACCTGCAATTCTTTTTGAAGTGTCGTTTGTAACGTAATGGGGTAATATAAATAGTATCAAAACTTTTGCGTAAACCGCTTGCATGATCGGTATATTCTGGTTACTCGCCGATTTCCCTACATTGTATTCCATAAGCCTTAAGTCTTGGTACAGTAGTAGCTTGTTCTCTAATAATAAATTGTTAATTATTAGCATGTTTAAAAAGACAGGCCCCGATATCCTTAAGTAAATATAATTTAATTTTTTTGTTTATTTTGATTTTACATATCACTCATATTTTATTAGTGGGAATGTATTCGCTTTTTCAAAGGTTCTCAATTTTAAAGGGAAGTAGGTAGCTTGATCTTTAACCCACCGGGTTGGTCTAGTGGTTAACACGACATCGCAAATCAGCTGATTTCGAAGTCGAGAGTTCTAAGGTT